>CABFOW010001219.1:6612-102363 GCA_902141385.1 Timema californicum | reverse complement strand
TTTTTTTTTTTTTGCTATTCCGAACAGCGTGGTTTGTATTAAGTAATGGTTTGTATGAAAAAAAATTACGGATTTGAATTGGGATTGTAGGGAGGGGAGAAGGAATATTACCACGATGGTTCTGCGTCCACGCATGGGAAAGTATTGATTCATTTAAGGTGCTTTTTCATCAACGAATAATATTGTATGACGTATACCTATACAGCGGACTCGATACCCTGAGGATACAGCTCCGTCGAGTTCATATCTATTTGTAAATAGCCTTTTGTGAACGGGACGTGTCAGTATAAAAACAGCAAAAGTAAATCTGTATATGATTGTTCCATTGATGAGGTTTCTATCCAAAACTGTAAGATATTAGTACGAAAACATTCACCTTATTTGGAGGAGACATATTATAATAGCACAGGAATTAGGGGGCGGGGCATGGTTACATAAGCCGCCTACATTAATTACTATATTGCTGGGAGAAATAGAAGAGTCGGGTGAGGGGGCATGTTTTATGAAAAATTGTGCAATGATTTAATTTTGATTCTCGCGAAGATTAACATTGAACAACCTTGATTAGACTCGTCCATTGATTGCATGGTTTAATAGTCCACACATGAGCTCAATGAGTATGTATGCTACAGTGAATGTGCTGAATGTCATGAGTTTGTACAGCCGCTGGTGATTCTACAAAGCCACTGGTTCAGTTGGGGAATGTAAGAAATGTATTTACTATTTCACATACTCGCCGAACATTAAAAAAAAATACTGGTGAGTTTACAAAATGACCATCAGCCACTGGTTAATGTTAATAAGTCACGTCAAGATTAGGTTTAATCCGGTTAATTTAGGCAAGTTTGATTAGTTTAGTCAAGTTAGATCAGCTTAGGCAAGTTAGATTAGTTTAGGCAAGTTAGATTAGCTCAGGAAAGTTAGACTAGCTCAGGCAAGTTAGATTAGTTCATGCAAGTTAGATTAGTTTAGGCAAGCTTAGACTAATTTATTTGAGCTTAGGTTAGACTAGACTAGGTTAGGATAGTTTGGATGTATGTTCTATATTTTTATCAACACACATTAGGTATTTAAAAAAATCACCAGTAAATGTAGATAATACAGTTCATGTTTCATACTTTAACTAATCTGTTTTAGGAAAGTTATAAAGTCACCGGTAAATTGAGATATATTTGTTAAATAAACTATTGCTTTCGGTGATTCTATATATTCACCAGTTATTTCACAAATTAATGAATTCACAACATTCACAGTTACATATATACACAAACCTACCATATACACAACGAACTAAATAATGGCCCAGTGATAGTGGCATTGAGTTATGTTCAAGAATTCTTTTTACTTTCCCTCGACACCTCAGAGAGAAACTATTGCAATCGTGAAAAAAAAAAAAAATCGAACTCAAGATTTTGATAATTGTCGACGTTTCATAACCCCCTCATACCGATAAAATTGTTTTTGCAATATCATCTGTCTGTATCTCTGACCAGAGCTGAAACTATTTTTTACCGATCGGGAAAAAACTTTAAATCTATTGTTTTCCTAACGTTCCCTAGAGGAGATTTTGGAATTATATATTTAACCCTAAAATTAAGAAGGGCAAAAAAAGAAAAAAAAACACTTTTTTTAAAATATAAATCCACTCTAACGATTTTGGTTACATTTTGAATCAAGGAATTCTTGAACATTATAAACAAAATGGCAACTGTCATTTCATCATGAAAATTATTTTGAGATTACTTTACATCAGCGCAAATTTAGAATTTGGTTCATTTCTCCACAACTAATTGAGCTAAGAAATATATTATCGATGTGATGTTGTAGTATTATTAAAAATAAAAATTCTTTGTTTGGAATATTTTTTATAAAACAAATAGTTTCTGAGTTACACGCAAACATAGGCCGATATTTTTTTATCAATATCTTTGAAAACAGAAATTGTTATGCTCGTTGGTGGAAAAAGATGTTACTTTTTCTCAATATGTTTCTTAACATGCTGTTTGGTTGAGTGTTTCTAAAACAATGTTTATTATTTCTCTTTACAATCTTACGAGTTTTTTAATCAATGTCTCTATTTTATGATAAAAGAGAGATAAAATATATGCAGTGAATCTTACAATTTTTTTTAAAATTACTCGACTTAACTTAACATAACATCATTTTGACACATCCTGGTCAAAAAACGTTCCATCGCCCTGCATATTATTTATTTGCTTATTAGTTATTCATTATTATTTCCAAGGCAGTAAGTTTATAAATTACCAGAAAGGGTTTTAAATTCAACGTAGAAAAAATTTAGCTATATTATTATTACTAGAATCATCATGATCATCAATACTAAATGTTACATAGGTAAAAAAAAAACCTCCTAATTCAACTTTCTTGCTTGTCCAAAGCACAAGTTTTGTGGTTTTTGTGCAAATGTTAAATTCATTACTATCTTTTTGAGACATCGATCACTTTTTATGACATTGAGAAGCTTGTAATGATAGCGTTTATAAATCTACCGATTAACGTATGTAAACATCAAATATAGATTTTACAGCAATTCATACTTTCTGACAAAAGTGACAGTTGTTGATGAAAGGCATTCATGAAATACATGAAGTAACCATGTCAGATGCTCTTCTTATCTGTGCTGTTTCGATATTTGTGTGACTTACAGACTATTTTTTTATATCTTATATCTACATTTTCTAATTGAAGTAGAGGTTTTCAGTGACATTAAGGTGGAAGTGTAGTTAACTTGAGTTAGGGGCAGTGTTTTTAAATTAAAAAAAAATGTTATTTGGTCAAAATAAATACAATATTGTTCCAGTGGAAACATAGAGTTTAATTTTATTCACACGGTGATATTAACAGTTGTTGAATATCTGTCAAGTGTGTCCTGAATTAAAACTTTTTCTCTTCATTAAAAAAAGTCAAACCTAATACCGTTATGCTCATGACAGATATTCAACAACAGTTAAATACATAATGTGAAGAAAATTTAAACTTTGTGTTTCTACTTGGGAAATATTTTATTGATTTTGGCCAAAAAAATGTTTATCTATTAAAAAATTTAAAAAAATGCCCTTAACTCGTGTTCCTTATATCTCAATTTTAACTATTCGTCCATTACGCCAGCATGTATTATAGTTTTAAATATATATATATGTATTTTTAAAGATGCACATAGCTTATTACTAATCATCAGGGTTACCCGAATATTTACCCTGTAAAGCTAGGGTAGGGGAAGGTATAATTTTGAAGAAATTCATCCAAGATAGTTATTAGACAGAATGGTAAACCGATCAGTAAAAAAAACAACACTAAGTACACCAATCCGGGATTCCAACCATGTCCTCCACGCCACTATCATATAATACCAGAAGATATACACAGTTTTGTTCACGTGGGCACCAATCAATTCACACACAAAATCATAATTTAAACGTAACACCTCTGAATCTAATTCGTAAGTAGCTGTTTGTTTGCAAATGCCACTGAATCATTATATATATATATATATATTAAACTGTTTAAATAATAACAGTTTCTCAACACATAAAATATATTTTTTCCATTGATTCCTTTCAACCATTCAAGTACACTTCTTCGGAGTTGTAAAGTATAATTTAAGCAATTCATTATCATTTATGTTTTCGTAAAACCAATAGACACACTTGTATCCATTACTTTTTAATGTATTCTTTGGTTGATGTCGACCAAATATAAAATCTGTAGGAGTAATTTTACAAGTTTCAGTAAACGGTTAGATCTTACTCGGTGGACATACGGACAGAGACGTAGAGGTCTCGTCTTGTACTGATTTTCCGGAAGTGAAGAAGTTGAGCTTCTAGTAAAAACCAGGTGTATTGAAGTTACTTTTTCCCCCCAACTGCTTTTAGAATCTACCTCCAAGTAAATGCGGTTACATATCTTCAAAATATCTCCTTTATCATCTCTACTCTATTAATGTGAATGTGTGAACCTCCTGGATGGGTAGTAAGACCTAGAGCATGGGGGAAAAAAAAAGCAAGCCGTGAATCCCCTTGTAATATTTTACGAGCCACTCCATTGAGTAAATCTATTTTTATTTCCCCATGATGAACAAAACTATGTACGAGTTTGGCGACGGTGGGGGGAGGTTAAAAAAAAGCGTTGTGTCGTTTTTTCCCCGCCAAACCCTTTTCCGCCACCAGCTCGTAAATAAGAGAGATGTTGGCTGGAAGCGTTGACAAGCACCTTACTGAATCCATCACATCCACCCTCGACCCCGCACTGAAAGCAATCAAATCGTACAACCACCTCCTACCAGGTTCTGATTCCCTGGTCGCTCGTTCAGTTCTGCCCTGGAAATTACTCCACACGTGTGTGTAGGTAGGTAGGTAGGTAGCAAAAAGATTGTCTCTAGAGTGAGGAGTGAGGAGTGAGTACAGTGAGAATAGAGTCTACTAGAAATTATTAGTACAAAAATTCAATACAGTTATAGTTATTCTCATGTTTTAAGGTCAGCGTATTTGTTTATAGAACCAAACAAATATTTAAAAATCACAAATACTCATTTTTTATATTGATTAAAAAATAATTGAGTAACAAAACTTTTTATTAAAAAAAATATTATGATTACTGAAGAAATTCTGGATTAGCTCAGTATGCATTCTTCACATACAGTATATTATAAACCAATTTTTATAAACATATAAATCGAAATAATATTATGTATGTCTGACACAATATTATTAACGAATTTTTTAAACTTTACGTTTACCAGAATACTACCAAAGATTTAGTTTTATAATAAAGGAAATCGATAAAATTAAAGAAAAAGGAAAAATAAACTACTAAGAGTAAATTTGATGAAGAAAGCCCACCTAGGGAAAGAGGAAAAATGTGGGAAGAATCCAATGCACAAAGGTGACATATTCTTCCTTTCTTCTGTCTTCTATAGTAGAAGTAGTTACACACACATTTTAGTTGTAGTTTATTTTTCCTTTTTCTTTAGTTTTATCAATTTACTTTATCATAAAATTATCTAGCCATTGGGCCACCTCATTTTTAAAGACTTAGTTTTGTAATTAATACTAATAACAAAACATAAGTAAATAATTAGTGATTGAATAAAATGCTATTTAAAGATTAAATATGTGGTAAGACGTTTGAGATATATTTAATAACGGATTATTTTATTTTAATACATTGAACATAATATTTTAAAGAATATTATTATTATTGTTATTATTAGCACAGCGTCTTACTACCCGTTTGGGTTATACGCACTTACGCTTAATGTGTAATGGTAGGGTGATTGTGAGATGAAGTGAAGGACCTACAGTTTAACGTGGAATCCGAACCACGGTGGAGGCCTGGGATTCCCCACATTCGCAAGATGGTCAGAGGTGAAGGAAGGGTTTGGTGATCAGATAAATCTTTGCCGCGACCGAGGATTGAACCCTGGCTGCCAGCACAGAAGTCTGACACCTTACCCCTAGACCACCAGGTCACCTTTAAGGGATATTATTCATACTGAAACATTTAAATTTTTTACATTAAACTTTTAGTTCATACTTTGGTCTGTACTGGAAATTTAAAAAACCTTTTGTCTTAAGACAAAGTAGAAATACTCTCATATACTTTTTTAAAGAAAGTGGAATTCATCGGTCACGCTTCTGGTAGATAAAAGCTTGAAGTACTTGTAAAATTAATGCTACAATACAATCTTACATATTTTATTTTACATTCGATTATAGTTTGTAACAAAACTTTCCAAATTATGCCATCAATAAAATAGACATATACATTTGTTATATCAAACATTCATCATGTATCAATTATAGTAAAAATCATTTGAGTAATTCTTGAAAAAATTTCGAATTTTCAAAAAATAACTCATTAGTAAGTAACCTTTAATTTGAGTACTAGAATTAAAAAAATAATCCATGTGCTATGTCTATATATATATATATATATAGACATAGCACATGGATGTATGTATGTATATATATATATATATATATATATACATACATTTTAAATATTAGATTTGAAAGAAATCTACCAAGTCGTTTCGGTTCTGACCCCCCAGAGACCGAATTAGCTGTAATTTGTAAGACTAGCCCTTTTTTAGATTTGTGAACACATACAAACTCAAAATTCATTATACTCTCCAATACTTATACAATTTTTTTTAGCAAAGGGTATTACTACCCGTTCAGGTTATACGAGTATCTCCTATTTACGCTACTGTGTTATGGATGAGGAAGTGTACCTGCATTTGCGTGGAGAGATAGAGAGAATGGAAAAACATTTATGAAAAATCATCCTCAGTACACCCGACAGAGATCCGAACCCCAATCCCCCCTCCCTGTGTTTGGCAGTCCATTCTTTTGCAAGAGGTTTACGATTAAAATAAATACTTTCTCCAAACGAGAGAGTAAAATCAAATTAGAAAGCATCTATACAACTAATTAATTCAATTTTAAAATGTATATGACAGTTGGCTGCTATATAAATTATATATTTATTATATAACTTTGTTTCATTTTTATTTTTTTTCTTGACCAGAGAAGATTTCTCCTTCCTGTTTTGGATAGTTTCAGTACCATATGTAGCGTAAAACCAAAACCTTCCCTGTATAATGGGCGATTAAATCCATCTGGTCCACATTGGAACTGAAAACAACTGTGCCAAACGCTGCCACAACAGGACCGTATGTACTCGTAGCCACGGAACAAGGAAGAATGGAATAGTCACTCTCGAGCTCACTTTAAGTGAGCTTCACAAATCACAGAGGCGTGTTCAAAAAACACGTTTTTAAGTTTCACTTTCTAAACACTATGTTTGACATTTTGTATACATCATGCAAGGTAGAGTCCAATTTTCATAGGAAGGGCCTTATTTGGCAGATAAAAAAAAAGCTATTAGATATACGCTCACGTATTCTTACGTCAGTTCGTGTGATCTATGATAGCTATAAAATAACCATGATAGTAAACCCATAGTAAAATTTTATAATATTTACCACGAAAAAAAAAAGTTTATACTTTCTAAATGTTTCTTGATACCAAAATCATAGTATACCTCAAATTTGTATGCTATAGCCTACTTATTATTTGTATCGGATATTAGCGAAGATTTTTTATTGATGAAAGCTAGCTCAGGGTTAGCGTGCTTGACTTTGACCCGAAAACCAGGGTTTACAATCCTAGTTTGATGAAATGATGCAGGGAAAAATTTAAGAATGTTAGTTTCAATATCTTAAGAGAAGAGTGCTGTTGCAATCCTTCTAAAATATTCTTTTCTGTCCAACATCATTAGCTTAATTTATAACTGTGTTTAACGTGTTTATTCATATAAATATTCCTGTTAATGTTTTTTTACACATTTACTGTTCGAAATAAACGTCAATAATAATCTTTACTAATTTTGAACCATCTAAGATAATTAAAAACAATTAAAAATAAGTATCTAGAATATGGTTGACTGGATTATTCCGAATTGTTAATGGGGCCAAAACAATTTGTCGATTGATTACTTGGAAATTAACACTTTAATTGAAAAGTAAATATCCACTAGCTAAATAAAAACAAACTATATACTAGACTTTTTCACTTTTTGTATCTCAGGTGAGCACCCTGTATACACATGATTTTTTTTAACTTAAGATTTTTAGTAAGAATTTATATATATATCTAAAGGATAGTTTAATTTTCAGACCTGGTACGCCTCAATTACGGTGCTATATTAAATACAGGGCGACACGTACCTATACCAGAATATAGTGGGCCAGTTTTATATGTCCTTTCCATGACATACGAAATATGTTTCATATAGAGAAACATGTTCTGGACGCGTGGCAAAGTGTCGTCGCCTGTCGCACGACAAGTGGCGCAAGTATAAAAGGAGCTTACGAGTCAATATATGTGTAAAAATATATTTTTCTGTGTGCAACGTGAATGTCTTGGGCTACCCAAATATTTACACTAATATGATAGGGATGCTGAAAGCTACATTTGTAGTAGATGTATCCGCACTTGATTTATGGATATTGATAAACTATTTTGAAGGAAAATCACACTCAATACACCTGACTTGAATTTGAATCTTAACCTTACGGTCACTGGCATATGAGATCATACTAGCCAGGCACCTTAGTTCACACGTCCACTGATATGGGTTTTAGGAATATATTTAAAAAAAAATATGGCATAATCCCGCTACCAAGCCATGTCAACTGAGTGGCCTTCCGTCTGTTAGTGAAGATAGTGTCAACTTATGTGGATAGAGGGGTCATTTGGTCAGTACAATCACATCATTGCTTCTCCTATCACGTAGAAAAAGAA
Organism: Timema californicum; assembly: GCA_902141385.1. Taxonomy (NCBI): domain Eukaryota; kingdom Metazoa; phylum Arthropoda; class Insecta; order Phasmatodea; family Timematidae; genus Timema; species Timema californicum. The sequence continues at coordinate 94,036 of CABFOW010001219.1, read as the reverse complement.
ACGATTGCTTATACATAATTAAATGAGTTATACCTGATAAAGGATTGGGAAGGAAAATGCATCACAGAAATATATAAGTTTGTTAAAAAGTAAACAGAAAGATATAGAATTATACATGAGTGACAATATTTAAATTCAATTAATTAATGATAACTGTATTCCGTTATTGATATAGAAAAGATTAGGTTAGAAGAATAGGTATTATTACTTTGTACACAAGGAACCAACAGTAATTAGATAGAACATTTTGTTTAGTTAAGTAACTCTAGAAATAGGGATTTTAGTTTGAATCATCTGCCACAACTCAGCAACAGTAAAAAAGGGGGATTAAGTTTTAGGCAATATAAAAAAGGACAATCTAACCAGGTTAATACCAGAATAATACCTGAGAGGTCTAATCATGAATAATAGGGATACAATTGAAAATAGATACATAGCATCGAATCCTGTATTTTTAGAATTACTAAGAAGAATAAAATTTAAGCTAGCTAGCTTGTATTAACCCTCATGGAGAGTTACAAAAAAAAAACCTAAGAAAATTTTCCTATAAGAGGAGCTTCCATTTAACAAATAATAGATGGCCAACAATCGGGAACTGCACAGTATTTTACTATAGCCGGTCTTTTCCTAATGAGTACTGCCAAAACAATCAATACTAAATTTATACTTATACCCATTACTAGGGCATACAATAGCTAGTACAAACTATCTTCGAACACTTAGATAAATATGGCGCCTGAAGGGGCCGAAAGAAAGAATTATCCTCGCGGGCAAATACTTTAATCAAGTAGTGCTCCCACATGCTACTCACCACAAATAGCTACACAAACAATGGTGCAATCGTGACTGCGACTAGTCACTGACCTAACTAGGTCCAAGAAGAAAATGTTAGATGATCTGATTGTTGCCATAAAGATATTCTAAGCGAGTATCATACCGTTTAGGGTGTCATAAAAAATAACAAAGTCCAAAGAGTTAGAAAAGTAAAACAAATTCACGGACTTAGTATACTCAATCACCTGTTCCCATACATTTAAAGAGCATATATCCCTCAATTTTAAACTATGCCTTATGGGCATAGGAAATAATCATACTACTTTGCAGAAAATCTGGAAGTGGCGGGGATCGAACACGGGACCTCTGAATATGTAGCCAGAAAATCTGACCACTAGATCACAAAGGCTAATATATAATACACACAAATTTAGGAATATAACATAAACAAAGATACCAGTTCAATATCAGGTGCAACTTTTTTAACACCGAGGTTATTTAACTTTAGTTTTATAGTTACAGTCCAACTTTCGTAGGAATAACCTTTCTGACAGCTATAAAAACTAGCAGATTTACTTTCACATATTCGTACGTCAAGTCATGTAACCTACAACTGTCATTTTTTGTATGGATAATATAAAAATCTATACAATAACACAATCATGCCAAGCTAATATATAGGGTGACTGTTTTTTGCAGGACAATGCTATTTTCTGGGGTGATATCCTGTTGTCCTACAGAACAAGCGTTAATAGTTGACCTCAGTGGTCTTGGGGTAAAGTGCTTGTTTCAAGACCAGATGGGCGTGGGTTCGAATCTAGTCGGGGGTCGACGGATTTTTCTTGAGCTATAAAAGACCATAGCACAACTTTCTTTGGAGGGGAGGTAGAGCCGTCGGTCCCATGTCAATTCTGTGGCATGTAAAAGAACCCTGGAAGATATGTTAACATACATTTACTGGCAAAGTTGGTAGGCCCTTTCATTCTCACTCGCAGAAATTCTCATTTGATGAAATATCAGTCTTTTAATAAAGTGCATGTTAAACACCTCGACTAAATAAAATATAAACAAACTGTAGTAGGCTTTTACCCATAGGTACTGGTTTTTAACCGAGTACTTCCAAAAATACTTATTTTTAAAATTTGAGAAAATATTTCAAATTGAACACCCCTAGCGCAAGGAAATTCACCACTGAGTTTTATTATTTTCGAGAAATTTTATTTACAATTTTTATTTGCCAAAAGCAGGATTTTGGTAAGAAAAATCACCTTTCAGAACGAAATTCCTACAAAAGCCAGTGTATTCATTTATTTTACTTTTTTTTACATATCTATCTCAAATATGTTCTTTTAGTTATTTCTAGAGATATTTTGCTTTTAATGCTAAGTATTATTAAAACTTTTTTTCTTAAGTATTATTTTTAAACGATTAACAGCCAAACTCCTAGATTTATTTATAACTAACAATAAAAGTAAAAAATAGGGTTAAAATTTAAATTTACTTATGTGTCTTTAAGAACAGAGTTTTTCTTGATATAATATTTACTCTTAAAACTGAGAAAGAAATTAATGCTCTTTCAGTTATTATTTGACCTTTGAATTAGCATTGAATAGAGATATTTAATAAAGAGTTTTTTTTATTTCAACTAATTCTTCTATGTTAAATTTTTTTTGTCCTTTATCTACTCCATTTATTTCTTTTAAGAACATATGCTTAGCATATTTGATATTTTTTGTCCTTATTTTTCTAAAAAACATATGGTCACCATGAATATAGTGAAACGTTATCAATGTTGAACGCAAATAAATGTGTTTGTATTTTTAAAAGGTTTTTCATACCAAACTTATACGGAATTGGTGACTCAACTTTATTTCATTGGAGGAAAATACCCAACTGTGAATAACATAAATCACAGATATAGTTTTAATAAGCCTTTTTTAAATTGAAACAATCGAGCTTCATCATCATTTTAGTGAGCTTATCGTTTGAATATATATTTAAATATAAACGAAACCTATAGCTAGCTCCTCCTATTCTCGTTAGTCCAAGTACTTGAGTATTCCGCGTTACCTCATGTCACGTTTCATAGCCCCAACGTCACGCTTCTTGTACGCATGCAAAAAAAGAATAATAAAAAAAGAATAGACAGACAGACGTTCACAGTCGTCGCCCACCGCAATGAGGCGTCGAGAAGCCTAACCACGTACTGCTTACAGGACCTCTCTTTCTTTCCTCTCCCTTCCCCCCTCCTTTGCAACAACATATAAGAGGAAGCCACGTAAGCAGCAAAGGGAGCGTGTTGGTTAGATGAGAGGAAGTTGAGGGAAGGGTGGGACGCAGGAGTCAATCAAGAGGATCCTCAGCTTCCATCCTTACATCCTGGCCGATGACTCTCCCTCTCTACCCTCCGTGATCTTCTTGACGATTCCTGGCACAGCTTGAATTCGAATCTTTTTCCTACCCTCCTTTCGTCCCACCCCCTTACCATCTTGCAATCCCCCCTCTCAATCCCCTAATATACCCCTATGGAACGTCTGTCTGTTTGAAATCCTTAACCCCCCTTCTTTTTGGCAATGATGTCAAAATCCCTCAACCCTTACTTTTTCTTAGTATTTTTGATCGAGTGGTCAAAAAGCATTTCGATAGCTACTCTCTTTTATATTCCAAGGATTTATTATATATATTTTAAATTTTAAGCCCTTTTCGAAGGAAAAAAAACCTTTTTTCCATGAATTGTGGAACTAGATTTTACTCATCTCTAATTGATATCGTTAATCAATAAAGATCGAGGTAGAGCCAATTACAAAATCGAGGTTACAACGATCGCTCACCCAGGTAAATGCGATGTTACGAATGATTAATTAGGCCCTAAGCCCTGGGGAACGCGGTAGTTTTGAGCTATGAATAAATGAGGCACATTATTGAAGTGACATGGTTATTACACAAATCATTAGCTATTAGATTCGTAATGCGGGGCTAATGACGCGCTAAAATGCTCGGAGCAAATTAAATAATCGTATTATTTGTATAATACCTTGTAGATTACGTTTCCTGTGACGGATTAACTACTAGAGGATTGCGGTCTCATGTTGTGGTTTATTATAATATTACTGTACATTTATCAACCAATTAGGTTAAATAGAATCGAACTGGGGTCCCTCTGTATTTAGTTTTTCTGTCCTATAACCCACATGATTGGGTAATCCTGCAATTTAATTATTAATTTAGGTTTATTCTATGTTGTTTTGTTTTTCCCAACGTGTCTTACTACCCGTACGGGATTTTCGAATTTTAATTAGGCTAATGGAATAGGGATGAGCCAGGTATAATATACATTAAATGTACAGTATCTGCATTTGGTAGGGAAGGGGGGGGGAATGGGTGACCGGTTAGAAAAAATTACTCCTAATACACCCAGCCAAGACTTGAACCTCAATCTTCACGTCACTGACAGGGCAGATCCAATGAGTCTGATGTGTATTCCGTGGGTCCACCAATGCGATTATAATTAATCTCTGTTTAGATGATAGATCTTCCGGAACAATCAAATAGCCACGTTTTACAAACAACTAGTTATGTAATCTAACGTTAACTCTAATAAAACTTGGCTTAGTTGTCAGCGCCCCTGGACACTCTCTAGAGGCCCCAGGTTCGATTCCTGGTGGTACCATGGCTATATTTCCCGAAAGGGAAACTGTTTTGGTATTGTTAATTAAGCTTAAGTTAGGTTTAAGATTTCAACTGGTTTTACACATTCATAATCACTAACCTCACATAATCTCATTGCAGGTATAACGTGTAGACAACCTACTATGGTGTACTTTGGTAAACGTTCTGTTCAAACAGAGTTGCTAAAGATCTAAATAAGCTTAAAAAAATTATTCTCTATATTATCTCTGTAATTTTTTTCCCTACTACGTGGAATTTTAATTATTATTATTGCTATGTATTAAAATTATGACGGTAAAACTATAGTTTTATCAAGTTATTCTCAATGGTTGTGAAACCTGGTCTCTTAATTTACACGATGAAAACAAATTTAGGTGTTGGAAAACAAGGCATTTAGGAAAATATTTGCTTCAAAAAGGGATGAAATTACTGGATAGTGATGGGGGTTAAATGAGGATGAGTTATATACATTATACTAATCACAAGACATTGTTATGGTAATCAAATCTCGCACTTTACGGTGGGCAGGACATGAAGCGCAAATGGAAGACTATAGAACTGTGTTTAAGGCCCTTGGCCCTGTCGAGTGCAAGTCTAGAACCTATTTTGTGGGATGGTGGGCGGGAGGGTGAAAGGCATGGCGTGGCTTCACAACTGACCAAAGTGTCCTTCCGCACCAACAAGAACAGATGGAACACGGAAACCGTAGATGGCGCTAGCTACCGGACAGGTCTTGCGGAAAAATCATTAGTTTGGAAATACCAAATTTCTCGAGAACGATTGAAGTTTTCATGTTAATATTTTCAACCCCCCTTCTAAGATAATTTATCGATGTTTATTAATTGTTACATTTTAATATTTTTTGTAATGAGGTCAGCACTTTTCTATTGAAAAATATCAATTTTATCTATTTGTGATCACTGTTAAAATTATAGATGAGGTGTGTGTAGAGAAAGTACAACTTAATCAACATGTTTCTATTTTCGAACAAACCGTTTCCGAAAAGTATTATTATTATTATTATTATTACTATTATCACCGCGTCTTACTACCCGTTAGGGTTATACGCACTTACGCTAATGTGTAATGGTAGGGTGATTGTGAGATGAAATGGAGGACCTACAGTTTAACGTGGGATCCGAACCTCGGTGGAGGCCTGGCATTCCCCACATTCACAAGTTGTGGCTAATACACGTCTTGTCAGAGGTGAAGGAAGGGTTTGGTAATCGGATAAATCTGTGCCGGGATCGAGGATTGAACCTCCGAAAAGAAAATGGCAAAAAAATTAAAAAAACCTTGAAGAAAATCATTTTATTCCATGACTTTGCATTTCCACGCCAAATGAAAAGGGCCAATCGCCTAAAGGTAGTGATTGGTAAACCCAATGGGAACAGCTATACGCAGATGGGAGGATATCATTAGAATGTACCTTAAAGAGATAAGGTGTAATGAGGTTGACTGGATAGAACTAACTCAAGATAGAGATAGGTGGCTTACTTTTTTAAGCACGATAGTGAATTTAATTTTTTTTAATGTCATATATATAGTAAATGGGTAAGATTTGTGATTATTGAGGTATATAGCAAGAGTCTAAAGATAGCAAGAACTGCAAAGACTTAGCGTAGTAAAACTTTTAATTCGGTTGACGAAGAGAAACTGGTTTACGTTCTTCAACGCCATATTGAGGGCTCTAAAAAGCCACAGGACTGTGTAACACGATGCTTCGAGCGACAAATTAAACTCGTTAGTAAAATACGTGTTTCCCTGGAAGATGAAGGTCAACATCGTGGGCAATAGTCGAGAATATACGTAGTTAAGGTGTTTCTATCGTCCCTTGTGAAATAGTTGCACGTCTCCATGGACAAGTTGTATTATTATTATTATTATTGTTTTTTTTATAAGCAGTGCGGGCTACATTCATATTTACACTGATAGGAAGGGGACAATAAAGGTATTTTTTCGTGCTCCACGTCTTATTCTCAGTCCGGGCTATACGCTTTTATCCACACAAATGACCATGAATTAGTAAAGTAAGATTTAGATTAAATTAATTCGCATTCAACCTTAAACACAAACGACCTTCTCTACACCCGGCTAAGATTCAAGCACCAACCTCCATAATCATGGGTAAGTCACACCCCACGAGATTGACGCCTTAATATGTGGGCTATCAATGGATCACGAGAAAGTTTCATTATCGTTTTATCTGGTTGGCCGGTGATGTAAAGGGTTTGATTCCTGAACGAGTGTATTGAGGTGTTAGCTTACCTGAATGTTTTGTTCACTCTACCTTCAGGTTAATGTGGATACACTTTCATTAAATTCTACAATACTCGTCCCTAATCCATTATATAATTTAAATTTTCCATTACCAGCTTCGGTATCCACAAAGTCTAATGCACTAATCTCGTGTTAGACTAGATTACCGATGACGGGGAGATCAAGGTTCTAATCTAGGTCAGGTGTTCTGAGGATAGTTTTTCCAAAATGGTTTTCTACTTTATCTCCACGCACATTTTAGTACACTTCCTAGCCTTCTTAGTCCCTAAAACCATTAATGTGATTAGTACATAAGCGTATAACCCGAGTGGATATCAAGACGTGATGCTAAACCTAATAATTCATTCTTATGTTGTGCAAGCGAGGATACACTTCTTTAGAGTTAAACCTTGCTCAGATTTATGGAAAACCCTAGTTGGGTAGTAAGATGTGTATCATGGAAGGTATGTACACCAAAAAACGTGTATCGAAATTTGATGAGACCAAGCCTAATTCGGATTGTCAAAATCCCTGATAATTCTAATTGGCGAATCTTTCTCCATTAGGGATGTACAATATTGGACACAAGGAATGTGTTATTAAAGTAATACATTTATTTACAGGTATGATAGCATTAAGATGTGATATTTTGTTACAAAGACAGAATGAAAAATAAATAATTTGATGAGACCAATTCCAATTCGGATTGTCAAAATCACTGATAATTCTAATTGGCGAATCTTTCTCCGTTAGGGATGTACAATATTGGACACAAGGAATGTGTTATTAAAGTAATACATTTATTTACATGTATGATAGCATTAAGATGTGATATTTTGTTACAAAGACAGAATGAAAAATAAATAAACACACACCAAAAAAACATTTTTTATTTGAAATGTGATGGTTGTTTGCGGGGCCGATCAATCTACCTTTTGACAGTAACTGTAGCGCTATTGTACTACATGCAAGACATGATTAAGATTGAAGAGTTTAATTTAATATTAATACAATTTGTTTTTAGTTCTAAAGGTGTTATGAATAAACCGAAATTCTAGATAATATTGATTTGGATTAACAGGTATTCAGTAAATATTAATATGTATTATACTTCAATAAATATTTTAATATTCAATCAGGAAGTATGGGACTTGATCAAGTCGTAGAGAATGTCTCTTCTTATGCATCTCAAACTCAGGAACCAGGATAAGATAAAAGTTTTCCTCTAACTTCCACTCATTTGACAAACAAATACGCTCTTCCAATGTTGACCTTGTAGAAAACGTGATGTCACAGGGCCACACCTAATATAAACCTGGACTGGCCAATGTGTCCAATATTTAAAATAAAATTGAGATAATTAACGTGTACTTTCTGGACTGACTGATTATATCATGAGATGAGAATGTCTATGAGCGAGAGTGAAAAGGGCTTACCAATATTGCCAGGAAAGTTATTTCCACATACCTACCAGGGTTCCTTTACCTGCCACGATCGACACGGGGCGGACAGTTTTACTTTCCGTCCAAAGGAGGTTGTGCTATGGATTTTTATCTCAAGAAAAATCATCCAACTGCGGCTGGTTTTGAACCCACGAACATCGGGTCTTGAGGTGAGCAATTTACTTCGAGACTACCGAGCTCGAAGTGTCTAATTAAAAGCTTTGAATTAATTTTATCTTGATAACTTTCAATCAATGCTTCAACGATCCACTAGTACAGTGTTAAGTAAACCTTTTAAAGTTACCTGTACATTTAACAAGACCACATTTTTGGCAGCACACTGTTTTGTTTTGGGTACATGCCACCGTATTATAAAACGGATAACGCCCCTAATCCAATGGTTATACGGTAAATAAAAATTAGTAAAGTATAGATTTTTTTTTCTAAATTAACTTCAAGTGTTCTAAGATTAAACGTTGGAGTTCTTTTTCCATGCCAACATCCTTAACATTTGGAAATGCTTCATTAAATCCATTAGTAATGTTGGTAAACCATAACTCTTAACTTCGCGTGAAAGCTTTTGATTTTGTCATATATATTAAAAAATACTCGTATGTATGAATAAGTAATAAATGCGGTTGACGCATGCCTGCCACTAGTACCACCTTCATTCGTGTTATTATTGATCAGCGATGCGAGGCACTATGGGGTTTGGCCGCACGGCACACCTAAATCACAGCTTAGAGGCATGGAGCTGCAAAAAAATTGATGCCCAACAAACACTAAATATATATTTATCTTTTCAACGTTTCAACATTATATATATTTTACAAAATGAACTGTTAAAAATCCGCTGTGGTAGCCGTATGATCTAAGGTGCTACTCTCGCGATAGACTGGCTACCGATGAAGGGAAGACCCGAGTTATATCCCAGTCAGGAGCACTGAGAGTGGTTTTCCTAATTGTTTTCCACTCTACCTCTACGAAAATGCGTGTGCACTTCATTTAAATTCATCCTCCCTCCTCCCTAACCCAGTAGAGTAGTTATTACATAGGTTATAACCCATACGGGTAGTAAACCGCAGTGCTAAAAATTGTTTGAATTTCTATGTTAAATATATTATTTTAATGACAAGTTGTCATTTAACTAAATCATATTTGTTAAAAACGATTTTTTTTTTAAATTTTACTGTTTGTTTATGTTGATCTCTATACATACATATAATAATGTCAAAACATTGAAAATAAAGATATATATATATATATTATTTATACATTTTCTGTTTACAAAGGGTTAAAGTAGAATTTTACAAAATTAGCCAATATTATTGCAAATAGTGTGTAGAGGTTCTAGGATATTGACCAATGTCACCCCCCCTTAAATTTAGGCCTCGTAGCACTAATAGGCGTTCAAATTACAACACACATACCACTTTGGTGGCCGTATAGTCTAAGGCAGGCTTGTCCAATCTTTCCCCGACTGAGGGCTGCGTAAGTTCTTTAAGAACTGGCCGGGGGCCATAAATGAGGCTTATGACACCTAATACTCAAATATAGTACACACACATACATAAATATTCATACCCACACCCATCCATACATGCATTACACAATTAAAAATATACATATAAGTCTGGAAACAACATGGAACCTAGCGAGAATTTATTTCAGCTACGAGAGTCTAATTTGTTGTTTATTTCTGCAATTTGAATTATTTATATCTCTAGATGGCGGGCCACACAGAACATACTCGGACGCCACAAGTGGTCCGCGGGCCGTGGGTTAGATATTATTGGTCTAAGGCGTCACTCTAATGGCAGAGGTTGGGGAGATCAGGTTTTCGACCCCGATTGGGTGAACTTAAAGCGGTTTCTCCTAAGTGATTTACAACTTTCCATCCACGCACATGTGGGTCCGATTCCTCTAATTTTTTTTTTTAGAACGGTATCAAACTACCCGTTTGGGTTGTATGCCTATGTTCTAATTACTCAACTATATTAAGGATGAGAAAGGTTGGATTTAGAGGAAGTGTACCCACATTTATGTAGCCAGAGATTATGAAACCATTTAGTAAAATACACCTTCTGTCCAATGACACCTTCGACCATACGTCCACTGAGGTGGGCTTCTTCAAAATCATCCTTCCTATTCAATAATCCAGTAGCGTAATTAGTACATAGGCGTATAATCTGAGCTGGTAGTAAGATATGGTGCAAAAAAAAGACACACTCAATTTGTTCGGTTGAGTACAGATTCTAAACTCATTCAAACGTGTGTGCGTTACTTTGAGCTAAGGGTTCATTATTCCTGGTCGCGTGAAGTGTCTTGAAGCTCTCAAAGCGCAACGGTGATCGGTTAACTGTTGTGTCGTTAGTACAGAGGTTCGGACATGACAAGAGGTCCCAAATTCTCCGTCTGTGTCCACTCGGTAATTTGAGTCATTACCAACATGGTGGGGTGCAGAAAGGGGGTTCAAGGTAGAGGGGTAGAGGACATCACAAGCATGTAAATGAAGTGACAATCTGTTCGAAACGTTTCGAGCAAATGGCGTATTTGAGAACACAGCGGTGCATACAGTATAAGAGGGTAAGTGGGGGAAGTTTCTCACCATTCCATCCTCCCCCATCCCCCCGATAATCCTGAGCTTAAGGTGGCGTGAAAGGTGACACGAGAAAAGACCAGTGGTTTTGGCAGTTTTTATAGCAACACATGTTTTGGGAGGGCAAATAAAATAAAATATTGCTCCAGTAGAAAAATAGAGTTTAATTATCTTCACTTGGTGATATCAACAGTTGTTGAATATCGGTCAAGGATTTCCTGGAATTTAATAACAGATTCTTCTCTTCCTTTAAAATGTTTCTCATCCAACGCCTCTATGCACATGGCAGATATTCGACAACTGTTAAAGTCACCTCGTGAAAAAAATTAAACTCTATGTTTGTATTGAAGCAATATTTAATTCGTTTTGGACAAAAAAAAAGTTTTGCTTTAAAAACCTAAAAAAAAGCCTTTCTTCACGTCCCTTCCACGCCACCTTTAAACATATGAAGTAGAAATATACTTATATAAAATTGAGAATGCGTCAAATAGCTTGTATAAATTATAAGACCAGGCTTACGATTTGATATGAAAAAGATAAACCATTGTACATATTAAAAGTGCTCGTTAAAATTCTCAATTTGAATAAAGTACTTTTTTTTTCTTGATAAATTATATGCACCACTTTCCCCTAAAGAGAATTTATGACTGCTTCACTGTATGAAAGTGAATTATTTATGTAAATAAGGTGGTGCGGGTATTAACATCTCGAATAAATAGGTAGTTTAAACAAAATTTTAGTTATCTTAAATATAATATATTATACATATAAAGTAGCTTGGTACTAAAAGTACTTTTTCTTAGGACCACGTCTTACTACCCAATCGAGCTATACGCAACTGTGCAAACCCGTATTCGCATCGTGGGAGAGTGGAAAAAAAAACATTTGGTAAAAAGTACCTTTATAACATCAGACCAGAATTTGAAACCAGATCTCCTTTTATTGGCAGCCCGGTCTACTGTGAGAATGATGCTTTAGACTATGCGGTCACCGAATAATATCCAAATGGACCAATGATTATAATAATTGAAGGATACAGGAAAAAGTAGGAAAGTCACACTATACATATCTTCCAGGACGACAACTTTTATATATAAAGCCCCATAAAAAAAATCCCAGCAAACGAATTTTACTTTCTCTCGACACCTCGGAGGGTAAGTATTGTGATAGTAAAATAAAAAATAAAAATTAAACTCAAGATTTTTATAAACGTGAACGTTTCATGAACCCCTGAAATAAAAAACAAAATGGCGGCGCTTCCCCCTCCACCGCGCGCAATGCGTCACTGTTCTCGCGTATCGTAATACATTCTTTGATCCTTTAGCTATCCAGTGGTATAATTTAATTTTGGATGTAGAGGATAGATTCGAGACTACAACGCGAAACTGTATCCCCCGATTTTGTTATCATTAGGTTTTTTGGATTGCCCCCGTATGGTAGCAAATTTAAAGACATATTCACGTCAAAAGTGGTTATCGCAATGCCGTTTGTCTGTCTGTCTGTACCTCGGACAAGAGCCGAAACTATTTTACCGATTGAGCTAAAACTTGGTATCTGCGGTCTTGATAAGATCCCCTCAAATGTTTTTGGAATTAGATATCTAACCCTAAATTTAAGCGTAGTATGCTAAAGGGCAAAAAGAGAAAAAATAACACTTCCCAAAATTCGCTGCAACGATTTTAATTAAATGTTATATATAGACACTATTTATTACTATAAACAAGATGGAAATTTCATTTTCTACGAGATAGCTTATCATTGTAAAGTTAAAGTGCTAATAAAGATAAAAATCTTTTATTTGAAATATATTTTTATAAGGCCTATAATTTCTGAGATAAATGATTATGTACATATATATGTATATATAAAAAAAATCCAGTTAATTGAAAATGAATTTGATTCTTATGCTCTTTGGTGGACAAATATTTTTCTATTTTATCAATTTATCTGTAAAAGTGTTCCTAGTTCCTAATGCCATAGATTATGTAACAGTGTATATTATTTAATTTATAGGAATGCCAGGCCTCCACCGTGGTTCGGATTCCACGTTAAACTGTAGGTCCTCCATTTCATCTCACAATCACCCTACCATTACACATTAGCGTAAGTGCGTATAACCCGAACGGGTAGTAAGACGCGGTGCTAATAATAATTTAATTTATAATCTCTGATGTAGTGTTTCTACAGTATTGTATAAAGTATAGACCTATTATTTCGTTCTACAAATATTGAGAGTTTTTAGTAGATGTTTATTTTAAGATAAAAGTGCGAGATAATCTGGGCATTGCACCGTACCATTTATTTTAAATTAATTTAAATATGAGTTAAATGAATTATAAATGTCCCACAATTGTCTAACACGTGGAAGTATTAACTAAATTTGAGTTAAAATTGAACTTTCTTCCTTTTTTTTCTCTGCGCCGTTCAATCTATATTAGCTTATATATGAACTTATGTTCCTGTATATAAGTAGGGTTATATAAGAGCTTATATACATGAGGAGGTTAACTTACACCTGCATAAAATTTAAAAAACACGCTGATAAATCAGACGTGGAACGTCATTCCCAGAGCACCCAGTAAACATTTTAACCTCAATATCTTTGTTACCGGCAAACTAATCCATGGTAAGCTTGACTCCTGTGACCCCGTGAACAAAGGCGTGGAGAAACCCTTGGGCTAGAATGAACCAGTTTTTAAGTCATAAGTTTTTTGTTGTTGTTGTTCAATCCGTGACGTCACCTGCAGACCATCGATAGATCGATAATCTTTCTATTTAGAAGACCAAATGGGTGGACTAAATAGAAATGAATTTTTCCACACGTTCAACTAAAATAAGATCTACTAGTCATACGACCTATACCACCAGTATATCAGCACATTACTTACAAACATACATACAATTATCTATACTAGACATTCAGCTCTAGCTTTTAATCTCTTACTAATTGGGTATCAGGATGAACCAGTTAACAAATAATATATACGTTAGTTATTAGCACATAGAATTGAATTAGGGACCCTTATACTGATGTCTGACTACGCTTAACACATAGACACAGGGACAAGCTACCCAATTCAGTAATATATTTACCCGTCTCTGTGGCGTAGTTGGCTAACGCGCTTGTCGTGTTGAGCCAGACTGCTGCGGACGGGGAGATCGAGGTTCGAATCTCGGTCAGGTGAACTGGGGGTGGTTTTTTATAAATGGTTTTCCACTCTCCCTACATGCAAATGCGGGTTCATTCCCTCTAATTCAACCTTCCCAATTCCTAATCTATTAGCGTAATTAGTACTTAAAAAGCGTATAACCCGAATGGGTAGTAAGACGTGGTGCTAAATATTATTATTAGTAATATATTTGGGAAACTTTAAAGTAATTTAAACACCTCAGACTTAACTTAATACAACTCAAAACCACTCGTATGCCGCATGTGCTAACTACTCTAAAAAAATCCACTAATTTAGCTTACCTGAGATTAAAACTGCAATATCAAGAATTTGGTAGATTAGTGCATGGAGATTAGCTATTTCAACCCCGACCAGAGGCTAACCCTCCACTAATCAACAGCGTTATTTTCTGAATTTAAATTTCAAAACATGTTTTATATCCTAAAGTAAGTGTGGGTGCAGGAAAATAAAAGAATTCTCATATTTTTAATCATCTATTTTGAGGGTGAGTGGGGGAAGGGGCGAGTGGATGAGGGTAGTCCAACACGTTCGAAATATCCTCACATTTACACCAATGGGGTAAGGATGAGTAAGACAGAATTTAGATGAAATTCACCTTCGTTTGCTTTGGGGTAATTGAGAGTAATTGCATTTAAGAAAAACACACCTACATCCGACTGGGATTCAGATCCTGATGTACCCATCAGTGGCAAAGCAGATAAGAAGAGACTTACGCCTTTGTCCACATGTCCACCGTTGCAAGATTTTTTAGTTATTGGTGCAAATGTGTCATGTTATGGTGGAAGAACACTTATTTTGGCTCAAAAAAGGTCATACAACTTTTATCCAACGTGGTCTATGCAATTTTAATGAATGTCTAAAAAAACGTGTTTGTTATGTTTCTAAACCTGATATTCTGTTATGTCAGCAGCATATAAATTTATGGAAATAGCGAGGATTGAACCAATTTAACACTGTTCGTAACTCATGTCATAAAATCAACAAAAAGAAAAAAAAAGAGAAAGAGAGTGAAAGTTTAAAAATCTACTGGACATTTTTATTGTTTTATTTTTTTTAGCTGTGTGTATTTTTTTTAGCTGTGTGTGCGGTTTTTTTTTACTTCCCATCCCCATACAGACAATCCTAATCCCACCCCACCCACGTGGTGACACGTCAAAAGGGGTCATATTTGTTTAATCTCATTACGCTATCGTACTCGAGGCAGTCAACTGTCATTTGTTTCAAAGTTTTAGCTGTAAGTTTGCACCGCTGTGAGTTCTCCCCCCTTCCAAACTACCTTCCCACCCCCTCCTTTCCGCAAACCCCTAACCCATGTCTTCCTCACACTCCTCCTCATCCAGGCAAAGCCACAACAGTCCGGTCCATAATGGCTCGGCCATGATTCCTAGTCGAATCACACGTCATGTGTCGTCTCATTGGTATACAAACCGGGGCTCGAGAGACGTGGTCGTTCACATTTTATTCTTTTAGCTGTTTGGACCACGAAGATCAAGTCAGCAGTATTTTTTAAAATTATTAATATTTTTTATTTGAAGTATTTAACGTTTTATCATTGATGAAATGTGGGTTTACCCTTTCACAATGATGAATTAACGGCTGGGGACAGGATGTTGTGCCTGTCCTAGTTTTAAGTTAGGCCGGTTCACATTTTATTCTTTTAGCTGTTTGGACCACGAAGATCAAGTCAGCAGTATTTTTTAAATTAATAATATTTTTTATTTGAAGTATTTAACGTTTTATCATTGGTGAAATGTGGGTTTACCCTTTCACAATGAGGAATTAACGGCTGGGGACTGGATGTTGTGCCTGTCCTAGTTTTAAGTTAGGCCGGAGGAAGATTGACGTTTTGGTCGCTGCGACACAAACACCGTAACACCGTCGCTCTAGTGTTTTGCATTGTTTCACACGAGAAAGGTCGCTACGCCCAAGAAACGCTCACATAGAATTTTTCAAATCTGTCACAGCGGTTTTGTCGCTAAACACATAGACATATTAAACAGTG
This sequence comes from Timema californicum, assembly GCA_902141385.1. Classification (NCBI taxonomy): domain Eukaryota; kingdom Metazoa; phylum Arthropoda; class Insecta; order Phasmatodea; family Timematidae; genus Timema; species Timema californicum. Next base: position 78,100 of record CABFOW010001219.1, on the reverse strand, counting down.
CGATACAGTAGTGCGACCTGGTCGCGGCGTTTGTGTCGCAGCGACCAAAACGCTACTAAATGTCAATCTGTCACCGACCTTATATTATAAGGCATATGAATCTACTACAAACCTAGCAGACCTGTAGTGGAAACTATGTGGTTTAAATTAAAAAACTTACCCAGGCTACAGACTGAAAATAGTTTTGGATGAACCTTATAGTTATATAAACATAGGTATTACTTAACAATTAACTTAATTCATCACCGTTAAGGTGCGGGCCGAAGGGAGCGCGAGTATTTTTACGGGTTTTATATAATTGAAAATTCTGGCCAAAATAAATCAAATATTTCTCCAGTAGCAACATAGAGTTTAGTTTTCTGCACATGCTAATATTAATATATCTTGAATATCTGTCAAGGGTGTCCTGGAAATTTGTCAAAACTGTTTAAATAGAGAGAAAATGTTTTGACAACATTCCAGGACACCCTTGACAGATATTCAAGATATATTAATATTAGCATGTGCAGAAAACTAAACTCTATGTTGCTACTGGAGAAATATTTGATTAATTTTTGCCAACAAAATTTAATGCTATAAAAACTATAAAAAATACTCGGGCTCCCTTCGGCCGCACTTCAAAGATGAAACCCATATTTCACCAATGATACATTTTTCGGCCATTCTGGGATTCTATTCCGGGAACCTACATTAATAGGCAAACAAGCTACCGACTAGACAAAAGTTTCGGACCATAGCAGTATTTTCTTTTGGCAACTTTAAAAATAATTTTATCAACACAGTTTATTAATACCTCTATAATTATAAAGTTGAATAAACATTATTTAAGAGCTTTAGAATCCATCACTACAATTTTTTTTTTGGGGGAGGGGGGAGAGTCGAATGATCTAAGGCATTACTCTCGCAATAGACTGTACTATCGCTGATGGGGGAGATGGGGTGTGAATCCCTTTCGGGTGTATTGAGGGTTAATTTTTCCTGAATGGTTTTACTCTCATCCTCCACGCAAATTCGGGTACAATTACTTTAAATTCAACCTTCATTCTCCCTAGAACATTAGAAGCATTAGTTAATACATGTATATCACTATTGGATAGTGAGACACAGTGACCAAAATAAATTAATAATAATTTCTTGTTAGTGGTTTTGGTTCAAAAGGTTTACTGAACACGGTGCATATAGGCTACAGGAAACATTTGTCTTGTGAAAACAGAGATATTAAAAAAGGGTAACTTCATGTTCACATTATCTCCAACACAAACAAAGTTTCATTTTAACTTTAATTCATGTAATGGTTTCATTTGTTTATTCGGTAGGAATGATCGTTTCATGACGTTAGTTTAGTTATTAATTTCAAAGTGAAAGCTTACAATTTATTTAGTATACAATTGGTTTAGAAAGTTAATATTTGAATCTGACTTGTTCAAAGGGAAGTGGGTACTATTGTGATTACATTTTATTTATTTAAAGAGTTGAGATTTTTGCTAGAAATAAAAGATACTCGTAAATTAAATCACGGACGACGTGCACAAAAATAATATTGAAATTAATTAAACGTCTTTGTAGCCCTATGTGAAAATACGTATAGATAATTAGTTTTTTTCTAAAGAGCTACGTTCAACAGAGAGGTTATTCATTAATGATTATGTATTCCATGGAGTAAGGATTGTGAGGGTAGATTAGATACATAGCACCAACATTAGTGTGAGGAGAGTATGGAAAAACATTGGAATCAAATAATATATCATGCGTATAACATGAACGGGTGCACTCGAATCGCGCAATAAAGTATACTCGTCATCCGGTGCACATGAATTTCGGAACAAACCTTAATCCCATTCAACTCATAACCCCTAGTCTAACCTAATATAACCTAATCTAACATAACCTAACCGCATTCGACTTGTGGAATAAAGTATACCCGTCAACCGGTGAACATGAATTTTGGAACAAACTGTAATCCCATTCAACTCATAACCTCTAATATAACCTAATCTAACATAACCTAACCTAGCCGCATTTGACTTGCGGAATAAAGTATACCCGTCAACCGGTGAACACGAATTTTGGAACAAACTGTAATCCCATTCAACTCCTAAATCCTAACCTAAACGAAACTAATCCAACCTCAATTTTACACTTTGAACAAAGTCAGTATGGATTTATTTTTATTCTGTAGTTCGAGTAACCTCGGATGAGCTGTTCCACAATTTGTGTGCACTGACCTGAACAGGTGGTAAGACGCGGTACTAAGAAATTAATGACTAAAACTGCTTTAAGTGCACTTCTCCAAGAATATACCTTTGACCTCCCCGCCATCAACAATATAGTTTATTGTGAGACTAACTCCTTAAGCCATGCGAACATGTGTTTTGTCGATTGTATCGGTTCACGCATTTCAGTCTGATATCTTGCAGAATATGTTCAAATTACAAACAACGATACTGAGGATCGCGTGCAAAAAGGTGTCAGCCTCATTTTATCTGGTTGGCTGGTGATGGGGGAAACTGTTTGTGACTTTAATCCTGGTTGGTGTAATTACAGGGGAGGGGAGGTTTGTCAGACGTGATTCAATACCGCGGTTTTTCTCGTCCCCTTTACGTGCTAATTCGGGTGCAGTTCCTCTAAGTTAACTTTCCCGGGATACAATCGTTAGTAGTCCTGGTGGCGAACGTAACAATGAAAATAAAGAACTATTTAAATAATTTATCTTGCTCTACCATCCATTTAATAAACATTTTAACTATACTTATTGCCCGCCTTGGTGGCGTAGTTTGTTAACGCGTTAGCTTCGTGTTGAGATAGACTGCCAAGGATCGAGGTTCGAATATCTGTTGGGTGAGCTGGGGTGTATGTTTCCTAAACGGTTTTCCACTCTCCCTCCATGCAAATGCGGGTTCACTTCCTCTAAATTCAACATTCCTTATTCCTATTCCATTTGAGTAATTAGTTTCCTAAGCGTATAACCGCAACGGGTAGTAAGACTTCGTGCTATAATTTTACATACTATACATATGGAGTAAAATGATGGAGGAATAATTTATAGGAAATGAGCCCGCATATGCGTGTAGGGAAATTGGGGGGAAATATTAGTAAAATCCACTCTAAGTATTTTCCCTCTTCTCTCCCCAGGATTAGAAACTACAACCTCTCCGTTAACGATAAAACCACACCATACGATCCCTTAACTTATAGTTATCCACGTTCCCACTGATGCGGGAAAGCTATAAAAAAATTACCTCTACCTTTCTCGTTTTGTGCCACTCCTTGGCCCTCAAGTCCCCCAGTGTCCAATATCACGTGCGTCCTACCCCACGAGTGTAGGGTAACACGCACGCAACAAACTGCTACGCATTACAGTAAACTCGGGGCAATTTCCCGGAATGACTATTCATGATATGGACATCGTTGTACACTCCAGATATACATTTTTTTTGGGTCCCCCTCTCTCTTTCCCCTACCTTCCCCTCACTACCTCCACAGGATCTGGCTAACAATGACGTAGCTGTGAAGCGTTATGCACTGATATCATAGACGTATTACCGTCTACTTTGTTTACATTATGGTTTTTTTACCCACTGGGGTCCTGTTTATTAAAAAAAATACGAGTGTCTACTGATGTCTTACTTGAATATAGTTGAAAATTTTGGTTACACGGATAGTGTGTTGGATTCTGTATTTTTATAATTTATTTTTATTTATTTGAAGTATTTAACGTGCACTTTTTCTGAACCGACTGGTTAAATCAGCTCACTAGAATTTCTGTGAGCGAGAGCGAAAATACATCTATTTTTTTCTGGGAAAGGTATTCTCACATACCTTTCTATGGTTATTTTACTTGGCGCAATCAATATGAGACGGATGGCTTCCTCTCCTAATGAAGATGTGCTACTGATTTTTATCGCTCAAGAGAAACATGTTAACCTCGGCTGGGTTTGAACCCACTATCATTGGCTCCTGAAGCTATCAGTTTATCCCAAGACCACTGAGGTCTTTGTAACTCATTAAGTCATAACTCATAATGAGTTTGGTTAGTTGAACGCTTTAGTTCTAGGAATGGTTATCAACAGTTAAACCAACTTTTGTTGTTGTTACAAAGTCCCCCTTGCAGTTCGTGTTATTTGCAAACATATTAATTACGCTAGTGGGTTAGGGTTAAGAAAAGTAGAATTTGAGGAAATATACTCGTAATATTTTGCATCCGAGGTTAAGGGGAAAACCATTTAGTAACAAAACACCCTCAGCACATACTGTTGGGATATGATCCCCGACCTTCCTATCATTGGTAAACCATACCGACATTTGATCTCCGTGCCTACTGGTAAAGGTTTAAATATTAATTCATATGATGAATTTAGCGCAGATTAGATATGTGGATTGCATCCCCAGCACTTGTTGACTGAGCGTTCCATCCCCTTACGATATCATCTTGACAGTAAGTATTTAAGGTGGGAGTGTAGGGGTAACGAGTTAAGGGCAATGTTTTGGCAGTTTTTATATCAACACATTTTGTTGGTCAAAATAAATAAAATATTTCTCCAGTAAATACATAGTTTAATTTTATTCACATGATGGCATCAACATTTCTTGAATATCTTTCAGGGGTGTTCTGGAATTTAATGAAAACGTTTTGTCTTAATTTACTAAGTTTTTCATTTAATTCCGCTATGCTAGTGTCAGATATTCAACTACTGTTGAGGTCACCATGTGAAGAAAATTAATCTCTATATTTATATTAGAGGAATATTTTATTTAACTTGCCCAAAAATAGTTATGCTATAAAAAATTACAGAAATACTAATTTTTTCTAACGTCTCCAACACTCCCACCTTAGCCTTAGTCTGTTTGCTTAATCCCAATAAATGTACTCTTTATATTTTTCATACACGCAACGCTTACACTCTCATCGCTTGTTGGCCCCTTCTACATCATCAAATAAATTTTAAAATCAAACGTCCGATTCTTACCATTTTAGACAGATAAATAGATAAACGTATCCATGAGATTTTTTATAAGATGTTCTTTATATCCCAGTTTCTTGACTGATTCAAATAATCAAAGTCATGAACAATCTATAAATATTGTAATATACAAAGAACACACACTACTTTGAGTTGATACTAGTAATCATAGCGCTGTACAACTATATTTTTTGCGAGGACTCTTGAAGAACTAAAGTTTTGAACTCGTTTCACTCCATCGACGGTTAAAATCTAATTAGTTAAAAGGTAACTATATAGTGGCATGTGGAATCGTTACATTACTTTCCGCCCCTTGTTGAGTATGTAACGGGCAGAACTGAGAAATAACGCTTTAAAAATATATTTTTGGAATAGTAAAACATTTATCTGGTAGCTTTTGGGAGCACCCGTCATTTGGCCTATAGTTTAGGCCAAATGACTTTTAGGCCATCTGACTTTAGGCCTACTGCCACGTCTCCACTTTTGGTATCTACCCAGTAAAAATAAGAAAAAAAAATCTATGTTGTACATAACGAGCTTCCAAATTTTTTTTTTCTTCTGTAATAAATTGCTGCTCTTTACATAAATTATTGTTTTTTGAAACTAGAACAAATAGTCATACAACACGTTCCGAATCTTCCATTCGTGCTGCAGTTGAGAGCGCTAAGGCGTTTGTTATAAACACACTTTTTTTTTTAGTATATTTGTGTTCAAATCCTGGTCTAGGATCTTAAGCATGAAGCAATGAAGTATATTAGTCAGAATATTAGTGGATTATTGTCAGGAGGTTCCAAACAGTGTTAATACTAACCTTATTCAGAAAACAAACAAACAAGCAAACTAACCCCATGTTAATTGAAAAACACCCGCTTCGGTGTTCACGTGATCTAACGCGCTAATCTCATGTAGGACTAGACGGCCGAATACGGGGAGATCAGGCTTTGATCTCGGTCGGGTGCACTAAGGGTGATTTTTTTACAAAATAGTTTTCCTCTCTCTCTCAACGCAAATCAGGTCCACTTCATCTAAATTGAGCCTTCCTAATCCCTAACCCATTAGGGTAATTAGTACATAGGCGTAAAACCGGAACGGGTAGTAATACGCAATGCTAAAACAAACAAAAAATTCAGAAAATTGAAAAATTGCCAAACGGTTTAAACTCTAAAGCGTCACTCTCGTGTTAGATGAGTCTACTGGTGACGGAGAGATTGGGGTTTGAATCCCAGTCGGGCCTACTGAGGGTGGTTTTCCCTATATGGTTTATCTGCCTTTAAAATGTTTCCCCATCCTCTTACTCCATTAAAGTATTTACTGCGTGTAAAAAATAGATGTAAAATTATTACTGTAAGCCTCTAATTTAATTTGGAAGAGTTTGTCTGCTGAGATCAGAGCCCCGGGTTCGATTCCTGCCATTATTCCACTATAGATATTGCGGTTGCATATATATCAAAGTTATTAATTAACGGTCAACCACCTCGGTGGTTGAATGCGCCTAAGGCGTCACTCTTGCAATAGGTTAGAATGCCGTTGACAAGGAGATGAGGGTTTTGAATCGTGGTTAGGTACACTTAGGTTGGGTCTTCATAAATGGTTTTATACTACTCTCCCTTCACGTAAGTGCGGGATCACTTACACTAAATTCAACGTGTTACTCATCCCTAGGTGACCTGGTGGTCTAGGGGTAAGGTGTCAGACCTCTGTGTTGGGGGTCCGGAATTATTATTATTATTATTAGACTATTATTATTAGCACCGCGTCTTACTACCCGTTCGGGTTATACGCACTTACGCTAATGTGTAAATGGTAGGGTGATTGTGAGATGAAATGGAGGACCTACAGTTTAACGTGGAATCCGAACCACGGTGGAGACCTGGCATTCCTCACATGTCCGGAATTAAATCCCCGGTCCCGGTACAGATTTATCTTATTACCAAACCCTTCCTTCACCTCTGACAAGACGTGTATTAATCACAACTCGTGAATGTGTGGAATGCCAGGCCTCCACCGTGGTTCGGATCCTACGTTAAACTGTAGGTCCTTCATTTCATCTCACAATCACCCTACCATTACACATTAGCGTAAGTGCGTATAACCAGAACGGTTAGTAAACGTGATGCTATTTTTTTATATAATTTATTTAATGGCTAAGGGGGATGGTTGTTGTGTTTGTTATGTAATTAAGTTAATTTGTGAGCCTTGTACTGATAACATTTGTTGGTTCATAAAGTGCATGTTAAATACTCTAAATTAAAAACAACACCTCTCTGTTGATACGATGACGTCAAGTCTCTGTTGACACGATGACTTCAAGTCTCTGTTGACATGATGACGTGAAGTCTTTGTTGAGGCACTCGTTACAGTGTCGGTGAATCTATTATATTTCTATGACTAGAATGCCACTAATGCACGGTTGGGTAGGGTGGGTATTGTTTCGTGTTGAAGGGGGTTAGCGGTGGGGTAGACCATTAATGAGGTGTTCGTGTCGCTTTCAAACCTGAACACGGCGGCCATTTCCAATCTAACTGTTATTCTTTTTTTTTATGTTTTTCTATACTCCCGCCCGTACATTTCATGCGGTCGTAATGAAACTATCGCTAGTATTTTTGTTATTGTTTTTTTTATCATCGATGTTTGTATATATATTTTTTAATAATTGTTTATTGTTAGATACGTGACCACAAACTTTGCCGCAACGTTCGAACGAATGAAACAACCTCCAACGGAAAGTTTGACCGCACCGTTGGTGTACCTGACTTTGGTGGTCAGGTTTTTAAATTTATTTGTTTTTAACTGTTACTGGTGACTTCATGGCATAAGAAGCCACTCTCTAAATAGACTAGACTGGCCATGACTAGGAGAAAGAGGTTCGAATCTTATTTGGGCATATCGAGGGTTTTTTTTCCATTCTTTCTCTCCACGCAAATTTTGATACACTTTCTATAAATTCAACCTTCCCAATCCCTAACATATTATTATAAATAGTATATGCATATAGCTCAAACGGGTAGTAAGACGCGGTGCAAAAAATATAATTTACGTTTAACACCAACGTTATTAGTGGCTTACTTTAGCAACTATGGTTGAGGAGGGTGGTTTAAAGGAAATGTACTTTCATTGACATGGAGAGTGGTTGGTAAAACTACAGTAATAAATGAAATGTAGACTCCCTATTCCCTAGTACACCCAACTGAGATTCAAACCTCTATCTTCCCGTTACTGGCGATCAAGTCTATTATTATAATGATGCCATAGGCCATGTGACCACCAAGGCAAGGTTCAATCCCCACCGAGTGGTGCCTTAGTCGATTGTATCACAAATAGGGTGTGTGTGTGTGTGTGTGTGTGCGAAGATCCATAATGTCGAAGTCAAATGTCTGATCTTCTTTGCTTCAACTTCAACTTCAACATTAAAAAAAAACTTTTCATCTTTGAAACATTTCAAAGTAATAAAGAAAAAATTAGATCTATTATGAAAAGATTTTATATATCTTGCTAAATATGACATATTTAAACATGTTTTCATTTTTTTTAAACGCTACTACACTGAATATTATCTCAACGGTATTATCTGTACGGCTAGTATTGGGAAATAACGTTGTCAGTTTCTTGTTTTCGTGTGGCCAATCTCCACTCAAATATAGGACAAGTCTCGCTACGCTAGTTCGTTGAGGTTGCAAGTAGCTTCTTCTTACTCCAGCACGCCACCTTCCCCACCTTCCGACGTAACTGAAACCAGGAGATTTGTCAACAATTAGCCGAGAGAAAGTGAAAATAAACCTTTCCTCCATAATACCTGCAGTTACCTCTGAGGTGATATTCAGTGTAAACCATATTTTAACACCAACTAGTGACTAAGTGAAATGTATAACGTAAGTAGAGATAAATTCACGTATGTCATCATATATAATAATACTGCGCTTTGTGTTTTCGCTAAAACGTTTATCTTTACCTAGCTGCACTTAATCGATAAGTATATTTTTAAAGTTTATAATACCATCGAGACAGTGAGGTCATTAGGGCTAATATATAATTATTTTGCACCGCGTCTCACCACCCCTTTGGGCTATACGCTTATGTACTAATTGCGTTAATTATTAGGTGTTAATTTAGAGGAAGTATACTCTTATTTGCGAGGAGGGAGGGTGAAAAACCATCTAGGAAAACCACCCTCAGTGGAACCGACCGGGATATAACCCCGAAATCACCGTCTTCGATAGTCTAGTCTAACACGAGATTAGCGCGTTAGACCACGCGCCCACAAAAGTGGGTTAATGGTTGATTAAAGAATTAAAATTGATCTGAGACAGCAAGAAAAAATTGTCTTTAACTTTGCCTTCAACTTTTATTCGCGTGTTTAACCTTAGTTTCAACTTTACTCAGCCTGTTCCAAGCTAAACTTCAATTTCGCGCAGCATATTTAAAGCTTAGCTTCTACTTCACTAGGAATGCTTCAAACTTATCTTCGACTTCACACAGCATACTTAAATCCTAACTTTGACTTCACTCAGCATGTTTCAAGCTTAACTTTTTCACGCAGATTAATTAGATCGTAGCTTCGACTTCACTCGGAATGTTTCAAACTTGGCTTCAACTTCACAAGGCATATTTAAAGCTTAGCTCTGACTTCACTTGACCTGTTTCAATGTTAACTTCGACTTCACTTGGAATGTTTCAAGCTTAGCTTCAACTTCACAAGGCATATTTAAAGCTCTGACTTCACTTGGCCCGTTTCAATGTTAACTTCGACTTCACGCAGCTGATTTAAAGCCTAGCGTTGACTTCACTCAGTATTTTTAAAGCCTAGATTTGCCTTCACTCAGAATGTTTCAAGCTTAGCTTCGATTTCCCTCGAATTGTTTCAAGCTTAGCTTCTACTTCACTCAGCCTATTCCAACATTAGCTTTGACTTCACTCAGCCTGTTCAAACCACAGAGTTGACTTCACTCGGCATGATTCAAGCTTAGCTTCAATTTCATGCAGCATATTTAGAGTCTAGCTTCGACTTCACTCAACATATTTAAAGCTTCGCTATGTATGTTTAAAGCTTCCCTTCACATTTAAAATGGGCTTCGCTCACCCTTATAATACAATATGGTTACCCTCCTTTAGTCAAGACGAATTCGAGATCAGCCACTTTAAAAGAGTTTTAGCTATTTATATCTTAATGTTTTAACTTAAAAATATAATATTACATTAATTTAACTCAATTCAGTTAGTATAATTTAGCCTACCTGTATTTGTTGTGTAACCACTGTAGATGACACCATTTTTACTAGTATTTCTTAAATTATTACATCAAATTTCTTTAATTTATAAGATCAACTGTGCAAAATTTAAATTAAATTTTAGTTTTAAGAGCTAAGTTGCTTTTAATACTGATACTAGAATGAGTGAATACATAATAATTGTTTAGTGTTAAAGGTTTACTTTACTGCTCATACAGCCTATACACAATTTACACTCATTCTAAAGACACAAAGACCAATCATTTATCAAGAGAAGCGTTTTTTTCAAACGTTGTTCCGTGGTGGTTTGGAGAAAGATAAATAAAGAGTCGAGGACAAATTTGAGGAGTAAAAACAAATCTTTTAAAATCCATGATCAATTTTAGCTATTGTACTTCTAAACACAATAATAATACTAGTTTTTTAAATGATTAAATCTCTTTAAAAAAAACAATGATGGTGTAGCTTGACAATTAACTCCTATAGAAAACCACACCTTAATCCACCTGGCTTAGAATCGAACAGATTCCCGCTGACCTCTAATAACGGACGACTCAATAATACCAGTTCTATTGACTAACTTTGAACAAACCCCTACGATGCAAGTGAATATCACTCTCACTACAAATAGAAACGAAACTTTGTAAAACATTGGAACTTAAAAAAAAAAAGTTTCAAAAAACATGAGTTTACATTAAACGTCTGGCAAGTTGGTGATCTGAAAACTGTTTGGTGGTAAATAATGATGGTGTGACGTTTTAGAATCCTTCGAATGAAATGTTTCCTTTTAATAACTGACAGACCGTGAAGCGTCTTTTAGCGGGTGAATGAATACCGGAAAACAGTGAGTCTGTGTGTGTGATTATCGAGCCGCCTATCTCACGATGCACAAAAAAAACCCCGCACACACACACATAGTATAGAAAGGACAGTATTTCCGTCCTGGGTGAAGGGCTGACAAAAACCCTGCCGAGATAGCTCGCGTACATCAGATCCACTTCGACGGGGAAGAAGCGCGTTTCATAGAACAAGGAAAGGTAGGAATCGTTAGTAGAAAGCTCTCAAGAACTTGGACAGGTAGCACTGTATTTCCTTTCTCCTCCTCTCTAGTTCTTCTATTATTTATTACTGCCCATCCGTTTTTTTTGAACATTTACACTAATGAATTATGGATAAGTGAAGCTCAATTTGAGGAAAAGTTATCCCTAGCATTTATATGCATAGAGAAAGAGAGATAGATTAAGTAATCATTTAAAAAAACATCACCCTGACCCCACCACTTACAGTAAACCAAATAGGACGAGATTTATGCCTTCGTTTTTGATCTTTTTTTCTTCCATATAGCCTAGTGGGCTACATTTAAAAAACTACTTTATTATATTTTTGTAAACTATTATTTTTACCGCCTAAGTTATTACTAGTTTAATCGAATATGTATGATGGTAGTTTTATAGGTATTGCACTTTCATTAGCGTGGAGGGGTATAGGAAAACCACAGTGTTAAATAACAAGTTTATAATCACCTTCTGTGCACTAAGTCAAGATTCTAACCATGACCTCCTTGTCATCTAGTAATTAAGTTTAGTGCATGCATACATAAAGCCACCCCCCTCCTCCCACCCCACAGACTGACAGGTAGAGCGCGTTGCGTGAAAAGTAATATGCTGGACCTGTTACACGTCAGAACTGTGAAGAAACTGCCAATGTGTGGGGTCGCTAAGTTGTAAGGACAGACGCGACGCGTGGTCTATCGGTCGGATCGGAATTCCAGACCTGTGGAGTGTCAAGTCAAACACTACACCTCTCAGTCTGTAGGGGCAAAAGGCGAGATCTGTGGTAGAAGAGACCCACTGTGCATTCACAATGCACTTTTCTCTTCTCACTTCTTGAACTCTTTTGCTACTTTAGTTAAAGTGATATTCCTGTTGATAATTTCAGGCCCTTGAAATATCTTCCTGTTGTCAGAAGTCTAAGTGTAGTGACTAGTTTTTGTCCCACACTTATTGATTTCCTCAATGAGGGGTTTAATTAGCTTAAATAAGAAGTCAAAACTATCATAATTAATGCGAAAATAGTTTATATAATATTCAGGGTTGTTTTATTGTAACTCCTTCAAAAATACCATGTTCCCTTTTTTTTTATACCAGTGCTTACTTAAAAATCTACTCCTAGCACGTTTCCTTCTTCTGTTCTCTTCCTCAATAAGTCTAAGATATCGTGGCTTTGAGTAATGTTTTTGGTTCTTATCTTCTTACTTATTCTTCGAAATATCCGCAACTGTCATGCCATCGACCAATACATAAAACATAAAAATAAGCGCACCCGGCAGCCGTATACAAATCCGACAACAATCCTCAAGTTTTCTCTCCTTGGTGTTGGACAAAGCACTTAGAGGAATAGGAATTTGGCTATTTGGTGATCTGGTGAAAATGATTCAATTCTTAGATCTATATTATTGTCCAGAACTGAATATATTAATATTTCAATATTATCATCAACATATTTTTAAGAAAACAGCCATCCTCTTTCCGTTTGATTAAATGATCTGAAATTTTTCATTTACAAATTTATATTACCGGAATATTTTAATCTCTCTATTAGTGGCAATATATTTAAAGGTTTTTCCGGAATAAAGATGTTAGACTGAATATGTTCTCTTATTTTTTTCGGGAAAACATTAAGTCTTAGAAAAATTCATATAATTTTTTTTCTTATTTAAATTACACCATTTGTTTTTATGAGTTCAAATAAAGAAATAAAAGCGATTGCAGCTCTGGTCTTACACCATACACTATGTATCGACTACAGTGTTTGGTTGAATGTTAGACCGACGTAAAGTCTGCTTTAGACCCTATATAATTATTTTAATATCTCAATATTAGCAATCAAACGAACACTTACCGGATTGGATGGCCGCATGGACTAAGAAATGACTCTTTCAGTAGACTAGGTTGCCAATGACAAGGATATCGGGGTTCAATCTTGGGCTGGTGCACTGAGGGGGCTTATTCCTAAATGGTTTTACCCACCTCCCTCTATGCAAATGCGGGCACACTTCCTATACATTCAACTTTCCTCATAATTATCAAGAGTAATTATTAAAAAGGCGTTTAACCAGGTGATAAGACGTAGTGTTAAACAAAACAAAAATCTCCTTTTTCTGAGATTTAACTATCTTAAAACTTTACCGAAAAGCTTCTATCTCTATATTATATTTATTTTTTTGTTTTTATTCTACAGCTTTATTATCATGAATTTTAAATTTCACTGAAGGATTTGATAATGATTTTTCCTACTATCCCCACCTTAGTCACAAAACACACTATTAGATGGCTTTATGAATATATTAAATATACACCAACCCAGCCCTCTCACTTAGTAGGTCGCAAGCCACTAATGCAGAAATGTTTCTTATTGAAAATTTACAGATTTTTTTTATCTAGAATGGAGTCCGAAGTGGTTCTCTAGCCAGAACTAGTGGTATAATATTACGGACTTTTCAATAAATCGTGAAGTCAGTCAGTGACACTTACTTATCCCTTTGTTCCATGGTGGTATATCCTCAGCGGTGGCTTGACAGTTTTGAAGCACTCATCCTCTTCCGTCCTGTTTATCGGAGATCCTACAGAACAGATAGTGGCTAGAGCTCGTGTCCTTCATACACTGCTTTAAACAGTTTTAAACTAAGAAAGGACGTTTGCATTAGATAAACTCGATTAAAAAGGTAGTCCCATTTGAATGTGAGAAAAAAAAGAGAGTTGAAATTGCAGAAATGAGAACATACAGATAAGTGAATTAAAAAAAATGTTGGTGTGAAGATACTTTTTTTTTTTGAAGATAAGAGGATTTTAATGTGTAGTGTATGAAAGGCGAATATAATTAAACATCTTGTGTGTGTGTGTGTGTGTGTAATTTTTAAAGGGAGATTGTATTGATGGGGAAAAAAAGATTGTGCGTGCACAAAACGAGAAGAAATTTCAGAAATAAAAGGAAATGTTTATAAAAAAGCGTTCAATTCTCCTCTCTTTTAACTGTATGGAAAATAAAAGAACTCTTTCAAAACCATTATCTTGTGTAAATAATATAGGACTATATTCAATATTCATGTATGTGTAATTAATCTCTTTCATTTTTTAAGTATCTTTTATTTTTGTTCCCCTTTCCCAGCATAAAGAAATCACCTAAAGCTCTAAACCCAAACTTTTCACTCCTATCATAGAATAATCTAAAATTGTAATTATTATAATTAATGATTTAAAAAAAGATTAATTGTACTTAGCGAGGAAATTGCTCTCAGGAACGATGCTAAAACAGTTTATTCTTTATAGCGCCAGCGTCATTAAATGGGTATCTGGGTACAAATTAATTAAAGTTTAATAAAACCAAGGGGTGAAAGGACGATGATAGAGGAACAGGGTAAGGGAGGAAAGTGGCCATCTCTCATATCGTACGCCATCTCCTTGAAGTACGAGGCCCACGTGGAAACACCCACACACCCGCAAAACACACCCAAAGCCTTTCGAAACCCACCACCTAACGCACCTCACCATATTTCCCAACATTCATTGCGGTCATGTTCGTAATCAGAGTTCTCCCCTTCCCCCTCCCTACTCTTGAAGCAAATGGTTGTGTATATGCGGGAATTCTGGGAGTGTCAGGTTGTCAGTAATGAAGTGGTTTTAGCTGGACCAATGATAAACGTGCTACATACAACACTCTAAGATTAACTTTTTTTTTCATTATTTCATATTACTTACAAAAACCATCAATATGCATCATGGTTCTTAATCCCTTGTCTTTTGTTAGTTTTTACGTTTTGATACAAGAGTTATTAAAAGGCCAGACCAATACACAAGGTGACCTGGAGGTCTAGGAGTAAGGTGTCAAACTTCCGTACTGGGGGTTCAGGGTTCAATCCTTGGTCCCGGCACAGATTTATCTGATTGGAAAACCCTTCCTTCACCTCTGACAAGACGTGTATTAATCACAAATTGTGAATGTGCGGAATGCCAGGCCTCCACCGTGGTTTGGATCTCACGTTGAACTGTAGGTCATCTATTTAATCTCACAATCACCCTACTATTACACATTAACGTAAGTGCCTACAACCTTAATAGGTAGTAAAACGCGATGCTAATAATAATACTAATAATACTAATAGCCAATATACAGGCCTTAACAACTTACGGCACAAAGGGAAGTATTTTTGTATTTCAATTTTGCCCCTTGCTATTTTTTCTAAATGCATACAATTATAATACAACTTTTTATTTATTACTGTTTCCCTGGTTATTAATATATAATAATAATTATTATTATTAGCACCGCGTCTTACTACCCGTTCGGGTTATACGCACTTACGCTAATGTGTAATGGTAGGGTGATTGTGAGATGAAATGGAGGACCTACAATTTAACGTGAAATCCGAACCACGGTGGAGGCCTGGCATTCCTCACATTCACAAGATGTCTTGTCAGAGGTGAAGGAAGGGTTTGGTAATCAGATAAATCTGTGCCGGGACCGAGGATTGAACCCCGGCCACCAGCACAGAAGTCTGACACCTTACCCCTAGACCGCCAGGTCACCTATATAATTATTGGCTTGCTATTTCGTCTTGGATACATATAATAAAATACAGCTTATATTTAAAATAGTTGTGTTTTCTGGTGTGGGGGATGGTCTGGAAGAAAACTGAGATTTAAATGTCTTATTTAACCTCCACCACTCAAGGTGAGATAGACGTTGATGCGAGAAAATAATATTGTTTTTGAATTTTTTATGGCGAAACATTTTTGGCTAAAAAAAACTTTCAGTACAATCATAGAGTTTTATTTTCTTCACATGTTGAAATCAAAAGTTCTTGAATATCTATCATGATTATAGCAGCATTATATGTGAAACTTTTTAAATGAAAAGAAAAAGTTGTCATTAAGTTCCAGGACACTCTTGATAGATATTCAAGAAATTTTGAGACTACCATGTGGATAAAATTAAATTCTATGTTTGTAATGGAGCAATATTTGATTTATTTTGGTCAGCAAATGTTTTGCCATAAAAAACTGCAAAAACACTGTCGTTTTGTAGAGTCCCCTTTCATCCCACCTTAATGAGTCTTAATTCTGGCCAGCTAAACAATATAAGGGCAAAAGGGTTACCATTATTGGTCTGTGCTTAGGGCATCGTCTGTCCCTAATCTGGCGCTACATATATGGTAGCTTTGAGGAGAGTGATTTTGGAATACACGGTCGCACAAACCAGCGTAATTTGAACTTCGAACCACCATAAACCGATGTTTGTGAGTTAGTTCCAGAATCCTAAATCCTAAATTAGTTGAGTCCCGCCATGCTTTACAACGTTTACAAGTAGTAGAGTCCGTCCTGTATGAAATAGGAGGTTGACTGAGTCGTCACCCAAAATTTGTATGCTGATATCTTATCTTTCTTCGTGTAATAAAGGCTAGATTTTTTACACAAATTTTAAGCACAGGGCTTTAGTGAAGTATATAACCTTGGTATTTATTTTTTTCTCCAACATTAGAATTTTCTCCTTGATTAATACTTCTTTTTATCCAACATTTTTTAACTTGCTAGACACCTTATTCCTACACTTGACTCATGTTTCTTATTGTGACTCAAGCAGCACATTAGCCTGATTACAGATGTTTGGGTGTCCTGTATAAAAACTGCTCATGCTAGGGGTGTAAAGTGGAGGGGGGATTCTGCTTCCAGGGATATACAAATTTCAAAAATGTAGTCAGCGAACTGGACAATCCTGATATCTTCTGATGGCTGAATTGTCATCAACTCATCTATAAAACAGTCAAGGACATCATCAGAGTTTTAAAGGGCAGTCCAAAACACTATTAAAAATAACTCTTCTTGAATTTGGTGTAGCTGTACACTTCAGGGAGGCCCAAAGTTTGAATTTACTTCCATCAATTTGGCTCCAAGTGACACAGGCAAACCTCTTATTTGTTTAAATGGCCTCACTTACTCCACTGCAATATGGGATTTTGCTTAAAATCTATACAAATTTCAGAGGGTATGAATGTAGAACCAAGATAATTGCAGTGTTATACTAAATGTTGGAACTCTCTCGCAAATGTGTGTTTACGTTTGTTTGGCAACAAGAAATATACTAGATGTACTGTGCATACACGTCAGGTTTAAGATTGTGTATTTTAAAAATTTGGTTGAAAAACTTGAGGCAGTCCTCTCTATATAAATCGTATTAACTTCACACAAAAAAAATTAAATTTTGTTTTGTGGAAAAACCAAATATAGACCTTAAGTGATTGTTCACAGACACACATTTTTCACCATTATTGGTTTGTATGTCCACCTGATCTAAAGCGGCGTTAGTTGCCTCAGTGCCAGTAGGTAACCGACAATGGACAGAAGAACGAACTCGGTGTATACCTGATGAGTGTCAAGCCATAGCTCGTGTGAGTATATACATCTTCTTGTTTCAATTCCATACGAAGTAGTTTGGATGGCTTTGAATAAATATTTTCTAAGGCTTTCCTTTTTAAAATATTGTTCAAGTGTTGCCTATGAATAAACTTTTCTTTGCATTTCTCATTATTATGTTTTTGTGTGTATTTCTGATATATAATTAATTGATGACAGTTTAAAAAAAACACATGTGTTCTTGCAGTGAGTCAAGCGTTCAACATCGTCTTTCAGCATTTTATGAAATCGGGACTTGTATCCGTTGATCACTATCATAGGCTTCTACATCTCACAAATTCCGCGATAAGAACGTGATGAGAACGAAATGGAAACTTATTAATTCTGGCAAATATTCCTCACTTGTGATCCTGATGCCTTATATCCGTCGATGAGGGTATTCCTCACTTGTGATCCTGATGAATTATATCCATCGGTGAGTGTATTCCTCAGTTGTGATCTTGATGCCTTATATTAATCGGTGAGGGTATTCCTCACTTGTGATCCTGATGCCTTATATCCATCGGTGAGGGTATTCCTCTCTTGTGATCCTGATGCCTTATATCAATCGGTGAGGGTATTCCTCTCTTGTGATCCTGATGCCTTATATCCATCGGTGAGGGTATTCCTCTCTTGTGATCCCGATGCCTTATATTCTTCGGTGAGGGTATTCCTCACTTGTGATCCTGATGCCTTATATCAATCGGTGAGGGTATTCCTCACTTGTGATCCTGATGCCTTATATCCATCGGTGAGGGTATTCCTCTCTTGTGATCCTGATGCCTTATATCCTTCGGTGAGGGTATTCCTCTCTTGTGATCCTGATGCCTTATATCCATCGGTGAGGGTATTCCTCACTTGTGATCCTGATGCCTCATATCCATCGGTGAGGGTATTCCTCACTTTAAAATACTTTGTAACAGTGTGGTACATTTGACCTTCAGAATGGCATTCGACGTAGTTACAAGGGCGTCGTGCAGGTAGGTGTAGTTCAGACACGTGAACCAGCGGACTGTTGGTACTAATGATTTCAGAGCTATGTTTGGCGCTTAGAGACAACTGTGAGACAAAAGTACAAAAGGTACCAAATCGAACAATGAGCCCAGCCCCCCTCCCTCTGTGCAACTTTGAAATACGACAGCAATATTTGTAAAGTATGAACCAATCGTCGATATCTGTTTGTTGACAATAATTTAATTTTTGGCTATAATGCATTTAACCTTGTCACGTTTAAAACCTACTTCCATGGCTCTCTGTGTTAGTTTACTCGAGGGAAAGAACGAAAGAGTTAGAAAGAACAAGGGGACTAAACGTTGGTGGACACGCAAATGTGTCCATGTTTAGGACACTCACCACTACTTGATATTGTAGCGCCACCTGCGTCCCTCCCTTTACACAAATTATAACTATACACACAAACAAACTAGTTGTTGTTGATTCTATGAGAGGAGAAAAAAAAAGAGGCGAAGCTGGGTGAAAACAACTTTCATTATACAACAAAGTTGTTGTTATTTTTTACTCTACAAGGGAGTCTCTTTAATAACGAGCTAAAGTGATGAGCTTTTGGGGACGAAGTGAGGGGGGAAGGGTGTGAGAGGGAAGAATAAAAAAAAACTCGACGAAAAATGAATCTCATAACACATGTCACCGTTTAGTTTACACTCGCCACACTATATTATTTATGATTTTAATTTTTCATCCACTTTATTAAGCAAATATGCTAACGCTTTTGCTTTGTATTTGTGTGAGTGTTTGGGTGCTTGAAAAGAGAGGTACACTTTTTTTTAATAAGCTCTTTGAATGCAGCTCTAAACATTTATGAAAATTATCATCCAATCCTATTTTGTGTGTAAGGAAGTTTTGCCTATGCCTGGCTAGAGCTCTTTTTGCTCCGTTTGCCTGCATAGCAGATTTTTACTTAAAAGACCATCTCACCCTACGGAGAACGCATAAAGTTTGTTAACTGTAGGATTTTTTTTTCTGAAAGGTCTTTTTACCTACCATTATATAGTAGGGTATTGGTAGGTAAAAGGACCTTTCAGAGAGTAATTCCTACAGTGAATGGAGTATAACTTAAATTCCAATTTTCATATGAAGGGCTTAACTATCAGAAAAGTTATTGGCTCTACTTTAACGTATTCATACGTCAAATAATATGATCTTCAGTTGTTAATTTTTGTAGATATTATCAAAATTTATAAAATAGCACTAATAAAATATATATATATTTTTTCAATTTTGGCAGCAAAAATTTAGGTTTGGATCTTACAAAATGTCCTTTATATGCAAATTGAACCGTAGGCAATATAGCTTGAAATATGCCTCTAATAGTAGTGTGGTATCCTGTAGTTTATATTTAAAAAAAATTGAATCTTTATTAAAATGGAATATGATATACTATAAAATAGCATGGTTTTATTCAATTTATCAGTAGGTATTTTTTACGGTAATTCCTAAAACTAAAATATAGGAATAGTCTTTTAAACAGGTTAAACTACGATTCTGAGACGTTCAAACTTCTATTTTACTGAAAAAATGGAGCTCACAAAAACTTTTATAAAATCCATAAAACTAGATGTTTTAAACTTTCATTTTATAGTTTTATTTGTGGCACAATAAACCGGCGACTCAATATAAATATGACGGAACATGTGTACACTTTTATCTATAGCTTTTCAACGTTTAATACAAAAACCTTAAGAATATAAATATAGATAAAATGAATATATCGTAGATGTTATTGTAAAAACAACATTGATAATCGATACCATTTTAATTTTTCACTTGGTGCCTTACAACCCTTTAGGGGTATATACCTAATATATGTAAAAACTAGTATAATGTCTTTGGGATGAAGAGATAAGAAAGGTTAAATTTAAATTAAGTGTACCTGAATTTGCATAGGCAGAGGGTGGAGAACTATTTAGTAAGACCCATTCTCATCACACCAGATTTGAACCTCGATTTCTCTATCAATGGCAGTATAGTTTATTGCAAGAGTGACATCTTAGACCATGTGGCCGTCGAAGTGGGTGAGTGTGAATATTAACGGTCACAATACGGTACAAGAAACTTTAATATTTAATTAAAATATCTAATAAGCGTTGGCTTCCAGCTTAACAAACAAAAGCTTCTTAAGTTTATTGCTAGTGTTTATTTTATTCCCGTAATATTTGAACGGGAATGCCTATTAACCTTCAGACGCTATTTTATTTTTACATTTTACTAATGAATTGGAATTGAAAATGCCTGATGAAAATCAGGAGGAAAAATTCGTCTCGTTTAATTAATTATTAAAAAAATTACTCACCCAAAAAATAATCATGCAAAAGAGTTCTCCTAAAAATATACACATCCATATTAATTAATATATTTTAAAATCAGGTCAAGTCAATTTTTGGACTTGCACAGTTTTCCCCTTAATCCAACGTTTTTATGTTTACAACTTCGTGCATTGATGTTATCGTGTATTAGATGAAGTAATTTCAAAAAAATATGTAAATAAATGTTTTTGTAAGAGTCAATTATACTCACGATTTTCATGTTTTCTGTATCCACAAGTCTATTACAGCAGAATATTGGGACACATTTTTCTACAAGTTTTAATTAATAATAGAGTTAATGGAAAACTTATGTAACTTTAGCTATTAATGTAGTAAAATAATATTGTTTCATAGTAAACTACATTTCCTTTAAAAAAACATTAATTGGAACAATCACAAAAAAAACCACACACCAACATTTCAATAAAACTAAACATGCAATGAACATGCTTAGACTAAAGAGCAAAGCTTTCGAAATTAGGAATAGCTCACAGCACATACGCTACGATAACGAACTATTTTGAATCCGAATCAATATGGCTTCATTAATATTGGTTTTCATTAACTTAACGCGTCCGTTGTGACAACATTAAAAGAGAGAGGGAAGTTTGCCAGTCAATGGAGTGTAAAGAATCTCATTACGTTTACAAAACGACTAAATATAGTTGAACCGTTTGTTATATCACGCTTTCACGAGGAACAGGATGCTATGTGACGAGGAGTAAAATGAAGGAGAGAAATAGAGAGATTTTATGGATGGATAGAGATGAGAGATAATAGAGGTTTGGTAGGGGCAGATAATAAGAGAGAAATAGAGACATGGCGACGGAAGAAAATATGATAAAATTAGAGATATGGGGATGAAAGAAAATGTAAGAGAACTAGTCTCATGCTAATGGAAGAAAGTACAAGAAAGTTATACATGTGTAAGGGAAAAAAATAATGGAATTATATAAGAGATAATTAGTGACATGTTAATGGAGTTAAATTGGAGCTAATTAGTGATATGGTAAGGGAAGAAAGTAATAGAGATATAATGATATAGTAAGGGGGACTTGGTGACATACAAATGGAAGAAAATAAGAGGGACATGGCTAAAGAAAAAATAAAATTATTAATAAGATGACATGCAATTCTACACCTATAATTCAAACAAACGTTCTAAGGAAAGGATTCATTAACCACACCCACCACAAGAAAGAAATGTGGGATTGTTAATATCTCACAAACAACTAAACAAATCGATAATAAGTATTGCGTACATAACTAGCAGTTTGACCCGTTCTTTGCATCAATCATCTATATCAAATTAAAACGTTCAACATCCGGTTGCCAAATTTTTGATAGTTCTTATTTGTAAAATCCTGATATAGTTATGGCAGTCACAAAACAATGTAGGTAATTAATAAATCAAAATAAATTAAATATTTGGAACAAAATATCACCGTGTCAACAAATTGAGTTCACAAACAAACACAATTCATTAACGCAATATTTACCTGAGTCCAATCATAAAATAAGATAAACGAACTAATAAACATAGTTACCAAAATATGTCGGAAAAAAGAACAATACAGTTCACTAAAGAGCGTAAATAAATAATATATTCTGTTACAGAAAACATAATCTTTTTTACAATGGGCATCACGGTTCTTCGAGCTATTTCACCAGAATTTGTTTATATTAATCGTTATGTCACCATTAGGTAGGCACTAGTTCATTTTCAATTTTTTTTCTTTGATATTTCAAAACTAATGATACCCTTTAAGATAATCTATAGTTTATGTATTCGTTTTTTTTGTGTGCTTGTACAAAATTCAAATTTTCTACCATATTTAGAGTTGTTTTCTACTGTCCATATCCCACCCTCTATTTTTAATTACAAACTTTTCATATTTATGGTTATTGGGGAGTGTTCCTCTTACAAACTCAACAAAATTAAATTTTCTTCCATGCTGAAAATATTTTATATTAATTTTAAAAATATTTTAAGCTATTACCTAGTCTCCAAACAATTTTTTCAGTTCTTACATTTCCATTTTGAAATTCTAAGAGTTATTTGATTATCTCTTGTGGTTTAATTACATGAATGCCAATTTATAATTTTAAATGACACCAACAAATAGTTTGTTATATTAGTTGGATCAATTCCAAACTCTTCCATATCACGGGTTTGAATTTTTAAATTCGATATATTTAGACGTAATTTGGTTCTCCAGGAAGGTCTATTGACTTGCATGCAAAACTTAAAATATACATAACACAAACAATATTTTTTTATAATAGTTTTAGAAATCTTGCCTATTTACGCTTCTTTGTTTTGGAATATAAGGATCATATTTTAATGGTTGTTTGAGGTTATTCTTATACCACCTTTTACCACACTGAAAATTAATTTATTATTTTAGTTTTGGGAAGTTTGAAACTCTCATTTCATGAGCCCCCTATCTACATAGTAAATATTTATCACCTGTTTTGTTATTGGAGTAATCCCTCTAAGCTCCTATAAAATTTCAATTTTCTGAGTTACATAAAAGTTTTCTTTTTCTTTTTACTTATCCCCCTCCCCCATTACCTCCTTCTTTATTTGCTCAATTTAAGATCTTCACTCCTTTATGCTGAATTTCAGTGTCCTATCGTATATAAAAGTAGTTATTTATATTAGTTTTGGAGATTGTGACTCCAGCCCCGATAAAACTACTTCTACTTAGAAGTTTCAAATTTTAAGACAACTAAAGCTAGTCTCATACCTGACTGCCAAATTTAAATTTTCTACCACCAACTAATTTTTTTCTAGCTTTATGGTCATCATTTCGCGAAGCCTCAGTTTGAAACTTCCCAATTTTATATTTATCGGGTTATATGGGGCAATCCCGCTATATTACTGCTAAGCAGAAGTTCAAGTTTTCAGCCCAATGGATTGGGGAACCAGGGAAACGAGTCAGCGAGTCCCACACCTTCTTTCCACTCTACACTCTATCAGAGTACTAAATTTGAAAAACCCTAAAAAATCTCCCCAATTCTAGAAAATAACCTTCAATATAAATTTCTAATTTCTATGCCCACTGGTTAAAAAGATACATACATTGATATTGAATGATTTTAACCTCCCTCCTTTTATTTTATCCCTTGGAGGTCAAATTTAGAAGAAGAAAAAACGTCTTGTCTTTCCTAGCGCTTAAAAAGGAATCTTAAATTTTCATTTTAAATTTCATTGCTCTAATAACGTTAACTGGTCCAAAAGAAATATAAGTGAATTTTGAAAGTTTTCAACACCTTTCTTATTTTAACCCTTGTTGGTAAAATTTTGCAAAACACAGTACTATCTCTTGTCTAGGGCCTTAATAAGAATCTTCACGCAAAATTTCAAGTGTACAGGCTCGTGGGTCGGGGTAATATGGTGGTGTGTGAGGGAGTGAGTGAGTCGGTTTTGCCAAGAGAGTGGACGATATGAATAAATAACGAAACTAAAAGTAGAAAAGTTATATGGGAGCTAGGAAACAGGAGCTGAGGCAGAACAGAAATAGGGGAAAGGTGTTTGAGAAAGGGGATGGGACGTGAAAGAAGAAGTAAGAGTGAAAGTGCTAACTCGTTCATGGACAACTGACCAACACAACTTTTTTTTTTTTAAACATATTTTGATGTTTGTATTGGTTTATCTCTAAGTTATTTGTGTGACATTCCAATTCGTTGATTGGCGTCCATCCATTGGGATTGCACACCACAAACGTTTGCGCGCGTGCGCAGAAGCAAACAGAAGGACTAAGCCTAATTATTGATGGGACTAGAGTTGAGTGAACGGGTGGAGTAGAATAAATTGGACAAGCGAGAAAGGAAGAGATGTAGGGTTGTGGTGGAGGGGTGGAGAAAGGGAAAGCGAAGAGTAGTAAAGGGGGTGGATTCCAACCGTTGGCAAAGCTTAGTCCCAACAAACCTAGGGTTTATGAGTGGGGTGGTGGGTGGATGGGGGGAAGGGGGGGCATTAAAATTGATCCTCATCACTAGGTCTAACTTTCAAACAAATTGTTTCTAATGCGTCAGGGATTTCACCCTCCATTATACAAATATAATATCACTCTGAAATGTGTCCGGATATTTTAAGTCAAATTGATATATATGAGGTGGTAATTCGTTTTTTATGCTCGTGGTGTGACCTAGTGATAATACCAAAAATGTGGGATGTGACATTGTTGGTCCGTTTGAGATTGCTACGTATCTGATACATCATAAGTTTTAAATTGGATGGGTTGACGGGTTAAGGGGACATGAGATCAAATCTCTTGCTCTCACATCTTTAATAATTTGGTGTGGTATAAAATAAATTCTTGTTTTGAAGTTATTAAGAAGTCTGAATATTAGAACAATGAGACGCGTTGAATACCTTTAGAAATCTCACATTATTTAAGAAGTTGTTTGGTAATTTTTAATATTGTTTTCAACAAAATGTAGGAAAAAAATTACGATCAGATTTCGGACGATTTTGCTACGTAACGAGTTATGATATTGGGGACGACCCGTACATTCCTTACGGTTGGGCACACTAAAAGAGACGTTATGATTTGTGATTTCACGTATGTTGGTGATAATAATGATGATATTAATGTTCTACGCAGTGATGATTTGTAAGTGCGCGGTGGTTTGTAGGTGCTTAGTTTCTAGCACTCACTTTAATGATAGTAACTGGAAAGTATTCGTGCCCTTATTGAGGGTTTCACCATTTTTATATTAATGAATAAACAAAATATGGTTGATTTTAATACTCGTATACTATTTATTAAACTGATGGCACACTCTTAAGATTGTAACTTGAACATTAGAGCAACATACATCTGGTTTGTGTGACTAATGGACTTGGACTTTTATTATGCCGTTTCTTTTCCAGCCCTTATATACGGCAGCCCTCTCTCTGTGCTGTTGATTAAAACCTAGCCACGTTTTTCTGCATAAATTGTAACTGTCGTAATTTTTAACTTTACTTTTTGAAAACATTTTAAAGGTTTACAACATATTAAAATAAATAATAATTGGTCAAAATTGTATTAATAATAAAATATAAATTTAATTTAGAATTTAGTATTGAAAATATTACACTTCACTTTTGCCATGCCATTCATGGATAAACCATAAAAGGATTATTTATTTACTGTTCTTTAGTTTTAAAGATGAAAATTATACTTCATCCATGATTTTCAAATGAATAAGAGGGGCCAAAAACTGTATCATTACAATTTAAAAAGATTAAATTTTGAATTGAAAGTTTAAAAAAATTTAAAAATCATCTACGTAAAAATGATTACTTCTGAGATTAAATCAAAAGGTTATAAACCTTGATCTAGCTTTCCTATATCAAATTAAGTCATGTTTTGAGTGGATCACAAGAGAACATTTTAAGATAGTATGTGATTTTTTATAGGGTTTTATGTAAGTTATCACATATTTAAAAATGATAATTTAATCTTAAAATCTACACAATTTAACGAATAGAGCTTATGCCTACATTTTGGTAAAAACGATATTAAAATATATCAAACTACTTCATAAACAATCAAAGATTTCTAAACGTCTGTAAGGTTTCTTGGTGCTTTACTATACAACCCTCTTAAGGATTTAGCCTAACTGTAACGCAAAGTCAAGTCAAAAAAATAATTCTCATATTAATGCGCTTACATTATATTAGGTGAGTTCTAAATACTTATAACATTTAATAAAAAAATACATTTTAAAAATATTATTAAAAATAATTTTTTTAATTTGTCTTTAACTTAAGTTATTTGTTTTATTCATCAAAAGGGCCTGCGTGAATATTCCTATCAGAATGTGGATTATATAAGTACATGGATACATACTATGTATATCTAGAAAATTAAACAATAAAAGGGTACATTTGAAGTGTACATTAATACTGTCCAGGAGTAAGTAGTAGTAGAGTGACTGCTTATACTCGTCAGTGGAAGAGGGGAAGTGTTATAAAATATCATAAGTATCAACCTCACAGAATAAAGTGCTAATTCCCCCCTCCCATCATATTTCTTACATTTATGTCTGAGGGTGAAAACGCTTAGAGTACTTTGGTGTGTCAAGGTGCAAGATCAAGATGCAACCTCGTTAGAAAAATAGCTTTGAATTCACCAAGTATGCAACGAAGTTACAGTATGGGGAAGAACGAGGAATAGGATGTGATTTTTTGTTGTTAAAGAGACCAAATAAATTATAAATGTCAAAAAACAAATCTAGTTTGTAGCTGCTACTGGTCTTTATTTTTAGGTCATATTTGTAACCAAAACTTTTCAATAAATAGTAACACAGTTATTTTTTTAATCTAAAGTGTGTTCCTGATAAACTGGAGCTTTAAATAATCATAATTCAGATAGAAGGGTTTTTAATGTATTAGAATAAATTTACACTATTATAAATAATTAAGGGACCCCAAAAATGTAATGATTATTACTAAATTTTATTTGATTATATTTGGAAGAACGTATAGAAAAGATGTATACAAACATATAAAAGGGACGAACACAATATGGCTTTTACAATGAAAATAAGAACACAATCAACACTTTACATTGCTGCTATTGGACAAAGAGATAACGGTTGACGTTTAAAGAAAATCGATCGTCACCGCCAAATCCCCCGACCTAGGTTTCATTCTATCGGAACTCATCAGGGAGGAGTGTGAAACACGCAACACAACTTCCCAAAAGAGGAAAACACAAAAGGGAGAAAATGGAGAGCTGTCAAGAATGATAGGACACTTATTTAGGAACATGTAAAGGGTATAACATAAAGGACAAACACAGGAAAAGGACAATGGATGCAAATATATCTCTATAAGGAAAAAAAAATATTTTCACTTAATGAGGTAATTGTATTATATTTAGGATTGGGCGGTGACGATCGATTTTCCTTAAGCGGCAACAATTACCTCTTTGTCCAATGGCAGCAATGTAAAGTGTGAACAGTGTTCTTCATTTCATTGTAAAAGTCATATTGTGTTCCTCCCTTTTATAAGTTTTTATCCACCTTTCCTACACCTTCTTCCAAATTTAATACAATTATCTCATAAAGCGAAAAGAGGTTTTACTTATAGAGATGGGTCATTTATATTTTATAAACTTTTAGACGAAATAGAACGTTTAATCTCGAATTATGTCACAAAACTACACACAATTAAAGTTGTTTATTTAAATGTATTAGATTTTATATGACTTTCTTAAAAATCCGATTAGCAATAATGAAGATAAACACCGGACACGGACGTTAATTTTTGCCTTGTAGTAATTTCCTTTCAAGGTAATAAGGTAATTTTGGACAAAAATTAAGTGATCCAACTAAAGTTTGTCCGGGCACAAAATTACTCTTTATACGGCCATGGCAAGAGATTTGATAGACATCTTATACCTGTACGGTAAATGGAATGAAATAATTAGCCACTCATTTGTAAATAAATACTTTATGTTATAATTTGTTCTGATTTCGGCGTAATGCACAAAAAATATAAACGTTCACGATGGGCTAAGAACAGTGTGTTTGTTAAACTCTCTTGAAAAAATACAAACATATTTTTCCCTAATCACAAACACTTTACAAATAAATTATTATCTAATTTTGAAATTAATATTTATATTGTTTTTATGATCACCTTTTAAAAACTAAATAAATCTAAGTAAAGAATAAAATATGTTTTATAGCTTATTATAATCGTTTTTGAATTCTAGAAATGTAACTTATAAATATCCCATATATTAATTTACAATAAAGAGATTAAAAACTTGAAATATATTTGCATTTTACCGGAAATTTGCTTCCCCCTAATAAATTACTGACGAGTATTAAAAACCCCTAGGTTGTATTTTATTATATACTTGACAGAGATTTCTACGAAAACCTATTTTTCTTCGATGGCACACATTTTTTATTAACTAAAAAAACCCTAAGTTAAATATAAATATAAGTGCTTAAAATATTTCACATGATTTTTAAAAATGTTTTATCTCGCTTTTTTGTGTA
Organism: Timema californicum; assembly: GCA_902141385.1. NCBI lineage: Eukaryota > Metazoa > Arthropoda > Insecta > Phasmatodea > Timematidae > Timema > Timema californicum. Next base: position 49,133 of record CABFOW010001219.1, on the reverse strand, counting down.
AAAACTCCTTTAAATAGATATATATAGTTTTTTTTAGTTAAAAAAATTGAAGACAAGCTCGCACGCAATCTTGCACTCAACTGTCAGTAAAGAGCGAAATATGGGCCCCTTCCTATCCCTTCAAGCTGTGCAGGAAGTAGCCAGCTAAAAGAACATCTGTACAACAATCCAGGAACACCGTTTCTCTTAGCTGAAGAAACCTGGGAACGGCGAAGAACCGAATTTATAAGACAATTACTGTTGCTTGCCTCTTTTTTTTTTAATGTATCACCGCGCCATTCAGCCACTGAAAATACAAAATGGTCTTCCGGTCGAAACGTTTTGAACAATGCTTTGGCGTTCTATAATAACACATTTTGCCAAGGATTTTCCTTAAGGACACCACCTACTTGAAGGGAATTATCTTCACTTTATGGTAATTATTATAGGGATGGCAGTTCCGAAGTTTAAAAACCATTATAATAGTACTCAAGTGTGGAGGTATAGTTGAAAACCATTTTGGAAAAACAAACCTCAGTATGACTGACATAGATTCGAGCATCTATCTCCGCGTCATCGGCAGTCTAGTCTACTGCGAGAGTAGCGCGTTAGACCATGCGGTCACCGAAACGGGTGTGTAGTTAGCCAGTGCCATCTTGATGAACACTTTAAGCACTCAGTTCAAATTTCTCAAATATATTGTCGTTAAAAAAACACAGATATGGTTTCTGTGAACTAGACTCCATGTTTGTAAAAACAGTATGAATGTGGCTGACTCGAGTACCAATAGTAATTGGGAAAAACTTATTACCAAATCTAGAGTAAAATATCTAAGATCAGTAAAAAAGTCCCTTTGACGGGATACTTCTGTTTTAACTATTATGTCTTATTAAAAAAAGTAAAAAGTACCTCCAGCATGGTGGATAAGAAACTACACCATGTATTTAAGAATATTTCTCTATCTAGATTCCTCTGTTGTTGCTTGGTTGCCTAAAATACCAATAGCGTATAAACTAGTTGTGCCACCACCTTTTGAGAGAAATCCCTCAAACATTCAGGGAGAAATCCAAATCATGCAGTTGAGAATATGCCTCGCTATTTCTGGATTATTTCGTCTTGGGTTGACTGACTCCAATATAAATATCAATAACATTTATGTACTAGTGTTACTTCCATTGGTGAAGGGTATCTCCAACATGAGGGGTGTAGACAACACCATACTGTTGAAAATATTCCTATATCTTTATGTATTACTATATCTTAAGCCTTGTTCACACGAAGATAGTAAACCGTGACGGATGCTGTCACAATACTGTCACCGCGTGAACCGATATTACTGTCAGGAATAAAATCATTTTGATGTTTGATAGTGTGACAGTATGGTTGCCATGACATTACCGTCAACTATCACAGTCACTTGCGCCGTGTGAACCGGTCTGTATCCCACTGCCATGACAGTGTGACAGTGAGCCATTTCCTTTTCGCGCCAAGTATGCGCAGGTGTGTTGTTGGAGTTGAAGTTATTTGATTATATAGCATTGTTGTTCGTATTGTTGTATGTTTTGCGTATAATTTTCTTGCAGTTTGAGTTTAAGTTAATTGATTTATTAGATCTAAGATCTACCAATGTTAGCTAATCTAGCACTGTCGTTGATGAACCTAGATTATTTACATGTGCCACCCATTTTGTTATCCACTTTTTTGTTTGTGTTTTGTACGTTTATTTACCTCTGTGGCCATCAATTCTTCAACTACTCTAGCAACTGCCTGAACAAGTTCCACCATTTCACGGGGGATGAGGTATTCACTGTCACACTATCAAATTGATTTCAATCCAACGTGTGAACGGAGACTGTCGAGGCAGTAACTATCACTCACTATCATGACTCCTACTGTCGTGACAGTACTGTCACCGTGTGAACAAGTTTTTAGTTTAGATTACTGTAATACCAATAAAGTATATAATATCATTGCTATCATTGGTGAGAAGTTCCTCCAACATGGCGTGTAAAGACACACAACGCAGCTGAGAATATTCCTCTAAATAGCTTCTTCTGTTGTTTCTTGGCTGTCTCAAATACCAGTAGCGTGTGACCTAGCATTGCTACTATTGCTTAAAATAACCTCCAACATGGTGGGTAAAAGACACACAATGCATATGAGAATACTCCTCTAAATGGCTTCTTCTGTTGTTTCTTGGCTATCTCAAATAACAGTAGCATGTGACCTAGCATTGCTACTATTGCTTAAAATAACCTCCAACATGGTGGGTAAAAGACACACAATGCTGCTGAGAATACTCCTCTATCTGGATTCTTCTGTTGTTTCTTGGCTGTCTCAAATACCAGTAGCATGTGACCTAGCATTGCTACTATTGCTTAAAATAATCTCCAACATGGTGGGTAAAAGACACACAATGCAGCTGAGAATACTCCTCTATCTGGATTCCTCTGTTGTTTCTTGGCTGTCTCAAATACGATTAGCGTGTGACCTAGCATTGCTACTATTGCTTAAAATAACCTCCAACATGGTGGGTAAAAGACACACAAGGCAGCTGAGAATACCCCTCTATCTGGATTCCTCTGTCTTGTCTTGGCTGCCTCCTTGAATCCCAAGATACTCATCTGTCACTCTCTTCTAAGTTGCAGCAGTGCCCCCTTGGGGCAATCGAGGATAATTTACTTCTCTCTAATTTGCTACGACTCCTCTCCTTAATATAGTGCCTAGAGACTTCTAATGTCCGTCTGTTTGTTCAAATTCAAGCATTTCCCCCCCTACCATCGTCTTGGTACTTCACGAATGAAGATTGTGGTTCTGTCCCGCTTTTGAGATGAGGATTATGTGGTGGGTCGATAATTTGATCTTAAGTTAAAGGAGATATCTTTGATAGTGTGAGATGTACTACACACAACATTCTGACTTTGACATGGAGCAGACAACCCTTATGCTTCAATTCCATTAGTTATAATGAGATTTGTTTTATCAAGGCTATTTATTTCTAATGGGGGCACTCATCACTTCAATTTAAATTCTTTGATTAGAAAAAAACTCAATACGAATAAAAATCTCAGGGAACTTGGACTTTGATTGTATAAACTATACCGAGGTTGACTTTAAATAAAACTTTTAAATTGTCCTGGATTCTTTTTAAAATTTGTTCATAAATCATCACTTGACCAGGATAATATAAAAAGGTAAGTGTTCAAATTTTTTAGTGCTTTTACAAAATTTAAAAATTAAATATTGTAACTTTCAAAATGTTTAAGTATATATAATAATGTCTGCAGTACAAATATTAGGTTATAGTTATTAACAATTATTATTAATTGTTATGCCTCTTTTGCTTTTAATATTTTCAATAGCAATATTTAGTTTAAATTTTCCTCCAATCATGTAGGTATTGATGTCCCTTTTAGGGCCTCTCGTAACCAGAAATTGTTTTCTTCCAATAAATTTTATAAAGTCAGTCTTATTGGCCGTTGTATACACAGCGCAAATTTTAGATTTGTCAAATTTGACCTTCATCACAAAAGAAGAATCAAACTCAAAGAGTTATTTAAGGAGCTCCTAATTCATTAATTTAATCAGTACATATTTTGCCTCTAATATCTAAATTCACTTGATTTATATTAATGTTTTTATTTTTATCACTATTGCTGATTGATTTTCATTAATTCTCTTTATTAATTTTATTATTATTTTTATTATTAATATTGGTTGTATCACGAAATAGCTATTTATTTGTATTATTGTATTTGTTTTATTTGAAATTAAGTAGAAGACAAGGCTAAAGCTTTAACTTTGCCAGATAATTAAAGACCCTTATTATAATTATTTTTTTCATCTATTATTTATCATTATTACTTTCACATAGCTATGAATAGAAACTAAGACTTTCATATTTAAGAATAAAAAACTATGCTTTGGAGAGGAGATAAATAACAGCTTATTAATCAGAAATACTCCATTTATTATGTAAACATAGTATGGATTTTAAAATTGGAACTTGATTTGATAAAATTAATATTTGATGTTGTTTATGTTTTGTAAATATTATATAAAAGTTAAAATTATATTTTTTGTTATTTAGGGATTAAATAATATTTTTTAAAAACTACTATTACCAAGTTTTAGGGTTGGTTTTATGATTACTGGTGAACCTTTCAGCTTCATGAAGACAAACACATCAACAAGAGCACTGATCAATGATATCCCGTGTACAGTATTTAAAATTAACCATTTGTTAAATTTATACATGCTCTACTCTATCACATATAGAACCACTTCTCTCAAGCCCCTAAACAGACTTTTTAATATCCATTTTAAAATGATTTTTTTAATAATAAAGTCTTTATTTCTCTCTGTCTTGACTTTGTTTATCTTACCACTAAAGTTCTATTAAGGACGTTACCAACCTGTGACGTAATGTCAGGTCAAGATAGAATCTCCAGTGTTAATGAATTATACGTTTTATTCGGCGAGTTTTAAATATACAACGTTGAATAAATAAATAGTTCTAAAATAGTTTTACAATGTCACAAAATTGTTATTTTTTATATTGAAGTAGATTTTTTTGTAAACGTATTTTTTTTAATGAATCATCTACAACTTAGGTAATTGATCACGAAAATCACCTGTATGAATCTTCCTATCAGGATGTAGATTAAAAAAGTCCATAGAAGCATATATCTATCTAGAGTAGGAAGCAAGAAAAAAATTGATTCTAAAAAGCAAGTCAATGTTTCAAGGCGCAAATAGTATAGTGAGTGTGTAAACCCGTCAGAGGGAGAGGGTAGGCACTATCAGTAAAAAAACAAGAGTCTACGCAGGGTGAACTGCTCATCAGATCCCCTCTATTTCTGTTCCGTACATTGGCGTCTAAGTGTGATTATGCTTATAGATCTTGGTTGCGTCAAGTTAAGATGTAACACAATTCACCAAATAGCAAGTATAAATGCCGTTAAACTTTGGAACAACCGGATCTACTTGATAATGCATGTTTTTTTCGTTTTTTCCATGAACAACTGAAGGGCGTACCTTATTTTATGTACCTAAAAGGTGATGCAATTCTTTGTGAACACATCAGAAAATGGGATGTGTTTGCTACCCTATAGGGAATAACGGGGTATTGTTAGGTTAATAACCTGCCATCCAGGTATTAAAGAATATTGTGAGAGTCGCCGACTGTAACAATAGCTTCCTAAAAGCTATTAAGGGGGGTGGCTTCCTTCCCTTGTTTTGGACCGCGCTAACGGTCCGGGGGACAGCTAGGTTCGTTCATGTTGGATCTTCTGGACCAATGGGAGTATTTCTTCAGTATTTAAAAAATAGTATCCGTTGAGTCGCGTAGGAGACTCAGTACTCTGGTCTCACCGGGCTTCGGCCAAGGACGCTCCCAGGTGAACTCTGGGGTGTTATATTTTTGTGAACCTCTAAACGACCCCTCGCGTTATTCGCTCGGTTAGTCGCCGCGGCTATAATTATTATAATAAGAAATAATCAGGCGTGATAGTGCGCAGTAGTTAAATTATATCACGACTAAGCAGTGGATATTGTAATTCACCTTAAATCGGTTGACGGCCACTCTCACACTAAATACGACGAGTTACGTGTATCGAGTGAATTGCTAAAATAAATTTAAATATATGATTTCTTTAATTAATTTAACCCACTATACGATCACAACAAAATTTTATATTGAAATAAGATAAACATTCATTCCGTGTATACCTCATTATATTTGCGAAGCCGTTACGGTCGTCTACAGGCTGGCCAAGAAGTTGTGTTAGCCGAGGTCCGTTTATGCGCGTAGCAAAGGGTAACATGGCTTACTAAAGATTGGTAATGACCAAAAACTTTGTTATGGATACGATAGAAATTAAAGTAACAAATATAGTTTAAATGAAGTAGTTTTCATAAAAATATAGTAGGTACACCAAAATATGCTAAATCGATCTTTATACTATTTTGAGTTATAAAGAAAAATACACATACTCAAAACTATAATCACAAGGAATAATTTGAGCTTTGTAGGGGAACTAGTTTTTTCTTCAAAACAGGGCAGTAAATTAGCACAATGTCATCAAATTTTAGTTTTGATAGAATTTACTATGATACTTTTTGGTTTAATTTAACAGAAATGAAATCAAGATCTTTATTAGCTCCCATGCAGAGAGCATTTCCAATTAGAGCTTATTCTATACATTTTGGTAATATGAGGACATTCAGTACAAAACTAACTTAATCTAAGAGAGCACAGCCTAACATTAAACACTCAAATTTAACACCAGGAATTTCATAATCGGAGTACTACCAATTTTATATATATATATATATATATATATATATATATATGCTACAGTTACAATTAGGGCTTAGATGGTGTTTTGTTCAATTTGTTTGCTGTCCAAAACGAATTTTACAAGAAATAACACATGCACTGTAAATTAAAAGTAAATGACACACTTTATTGAATACTGAAGATATATTTTATGACTATTTGTGCTCTTTTTAAAATTTCACCAACTATGGACCCATATCGATTGTCACGCAGTCTAAAGTGTCAGGCTGTATTGCCGATTATGGGGTGGTCAAAGTTCGGATCTTGGTTAGGTGCCCTGGGGGTAGTTTTTCATAAGCAATTTATCACTAAAAAAAAATACTAAAAACGGTCGAAATATAATTTTATTTAATACTACGAGAGTATGCATTTACCATTTTAGTGCTCATTCCTACTTAATATTACTCTGATACTTCTTAGAAATAAATATATACCCTCTACACATTTTTTATCGTATTTTGTCTGCACCACAGTACACAAAAAACACACCCACACACAGACTTCTCAAGTCCTAGCGCAGCTTTCTACGTTGCATAAAATAATATCTTGAAATTTCATTTTGCCATTATTTGAGGAAACTGAGAGAAGCTCTCGAGAACTTTCTAGTTTTAAAATATACATTACATTGTATTTATAGTTCTCTTTCCTCTTTTTATATTCCAGAGAATATCACATGACAATAATTTACTGCATGTTTTGATTTATTTCCTTTAGGAAGATCCCTTATTTTATTACTCTATACTAAGTCACGTTTTACACTAAATCATTGGGATACATAGTTTTTATTTTACGTCTTCCAGACGGTCTTGGCTCGAATAAGGATATATTTTGAGTTAGAAAGATAATAATTTTTTAACATTAAAGAATGTACAGTACTAATCGAACAATTTATTTTTATATAAAATAATGTTATCTGGATCTGGATATTTTTATAGGTAATATCAATATACTATATATGACGTAATTATACTAGTAATATAGTAAAATGTTATCACGCTTAGCGTAAAAAAATATGTTTTATGTTATAAAAGCTTCTTTTACCAGAATCCTACTCTAGAAACGTTGCACAGTCAAATTGTAAGGTTTTTTTTAATTCTTACTGAATACAGTTAAATTTGTTTGAATATCACATTCGATCTCATAAAAATGGTCACTCGATTAAAGGAGAGTTTTCTGGTTATTCTCCAACGGTGATTTCAGTGTTTGAACCCCATTAAGGTGTTCTTAGTCGAGTTTTCATAAATAGTTTCCTAATCTCTCTCCACGACAAATGTGGCTACACACTATTTAAATCAAACCTACATCCCCCCTATACCAGTAATGCAAAATAACCGGATATCCTGTAAGGGTAGAAAAAGGAAAAACTCGGAAAAATATAGTTAAAGATAATATATCTCTGGTGAAATGTGTGACTCTTCACTATAATTTATGTTATACTTTACAAAATAGTCGGTGACCTGGCGGTCTAGGGGTAGGGTGTCAGACTTCTGTGCTGGGAGTCCGGGGTTCAATCCTCGGTCCCGGCACAGATTTATCTGATTACCAAACCCTTCCTTCACCTCTGACAAGACATCTTGAGAATGTGGGGAATGCCAGTTCTCCACCGTGGTTCGGATTCCACGTTAAACTGTAGGTCCTACATTTCATCTCTCAATCACCCTACCATTACACATTAGTGTAAGTGCGTATAACCCGAATGGGTAGTAAGAAGCGGTACTAATAATAATAATAATAATTTACAAATTAATTTAGTTTTCCTCTAATGTAGCAAAAAGAACAATTGCTCTGTTAGAATGTTTTAAATTAATTTTATGTATGTATGTATGTATGTATGTATGTATGTATGTATGTATGTATGTATGTGTGTATATATTTATGTATATATGCGTGCGTGTATGTATGTATGTATGTATATATTTATGTATGTATGTATATATTTATGTATGTATGTGTGTGTGTGTGTATGTATGTATGTATGTATGTATGTGTGTATGTATGTATGCATGTATGTGTGTGTATGTATGTATGCATGTATGTGTGTGTGTATGTATGTATGCATGTATGTGTGTGTGTATGTATGTATTACTATTGCAAATAAACACAAGGGAAATAAGATGCACAGGGAAATTGTATCTATTTCAAGCCATTCCCATTAAAATATACTGTACGTTCTCAATATATAATAAAACAAACAGTTTTGCTACAAAGAATTATTTCAATACACGTTTGGCTCTAAGAATGGTATAAGGATGAGAGAGGTTAGATTAAAAGGAAATACACTCTCATTTGCGTACATCCATTTGGTGTTAGAATCTCGACCTCTACGTCACAGGTAAATCAAAACGAATTAGATTGGTTTTCATTTTGCATTGCCCCAATATGACTTTTAATTTATTACTAATTTATAAATATATATTTATAAATAATTATACTAATTATTCAAACACTAAATATATATTATTTTTGTGAACAAATAAGTTGACCAAATAAAGAATAAGGTTTTATTAAAATCCATTAGACTGGAATTTTTAAAAAAACACATTCATTAACGTAATCAAGATTTAAGTTTAGATTTTAAATTAATCTTAGTGATATTCATATTTCAGAGACTTGTGTGTTAAAAAAATCAATAAAAGTATTTACACGAAAATATGTGTCAAGTGGACTGACAATGTATAATCCGTTTAAATGTAAATGTCAACTGTATGGTGACATGTACGATTGTCGTTCCAAGCGGGTGTGGGTGGCCGCTAGACGCGTTCGCTATTAGTGCGTCTCTCCCATCTCCCCGCCCCCCTCCCTCCCAACCATTGTGTGTTGTCCCGTGTCCAAGTTTCACTTGAATACAAACACTTCTTGAGTTATATATAATACACAGCAGGGTATATAGTTTGTGTGTGTGTGGGGGGGGGGGGAGCTATTGAAACGACACAAGTTTTAGATGAGGGACACATAGTTTTCAGGAGGACCATATAGGGGGGTGAGGGGGTAATCCACACCCTCAATGAACAATACTTCCTACTCACCCCATTCCATCATCAAACTTCCCCTTTTGTTTTTAGCGGAAAGAGAGGTAAGGGGATAAGCGGGGTGTCATCAAAGTTTGTTTCACGTTGACTAACTTTTGTTACATTAGTCTACAGGGGGGGGAGGGAGTAAGATTTGTGTTTTTAGGGAGTAGTGGAGTGTGGGAGAAAGGAGGTGGGAGTTATGTTCGTATCCTGACCGCAATACACCCCCCTTCTCTCGTCCTTATACTGTATAGCATTGTGTAGTATACTCACCAACTCGGGCTGCTAGGCTGTCAAATAAACTAACAGGTTTGTTTACACGTAGGCTAACATTCTACTACCACCCCTTCTTCCCCCTTTCTCCATTATTGTAGTCTGAGCTCAGCGGCGGGTTGTAACGGTCTCTCCAGCATTCACTGCGACAAAGTTTAATCTTTCTTTGTCATTACCTCTCTCTCTTTACCACACCTTCGCTTGGTTTCTATTAGTATCCTCCTTCCTCACAATTTATTTCGGCTTTAACCTTTTCCTTAGTTCTTGTGTCTGTTTGAATGGTAGTAGAGAGCAGTGTGGTTAGAACGTCAGCCTTTGATCCAGTAGGTATATGGTTTGGGACTTATGTTTTTTACGGATTTATTTTTGGAGTGTGTGAGAGGGGAGTTGGATGGAAGGGGGCAAGAGGGGAGAGGGGGATTGTGTGTGTTTGTGTCATCCTACGAAACGAACAGATTAATATTCAAGAGACCCACTTCATTGGCCGCATTGTCTAAGGCGTCACTCTAGAAGCAGACTAGACTGCTGATGACGAGGAGAGTTTGAGGTTCGAATCTCGGTCGGGTGTACTGAGGGTAGTTTTTAAAAGGGTTTTCCATTATTCCTCCACGCAAATGTGGCTACACCTACTATAAATATAACCTTCCTAATACCTAAAACTATTAGCTTAATTACCACATAAGCGTATAACCTGAACGGGTAGTAAGACGCAGTGCTATTTTTTTTAAAATAAATGGAACTTCACAATAGTACATATTTTCTAACATAGTGTAATATAACAGAATTTTCAAAATAGTGATTATCAGAAAAATTTCGTTTATCATGCTTTTATCAGAAAAACAAACATATAATTTTGATAATAATTTAAAACACTTCAGATATAAGTTTTGAACCAAACTGTTCCAATCATTTATTAAAAATATCAATCAGTAAACTACTCTCAATTTTAGGGCATCAATAAAACTCTCATTTTGACCTTGAGTTGTGATATACAACATCTAAATATAAAGTTTTAATAAAATCCAGCAAGGCGTCTCAGTTGTAGCTGACTTACTTTTTGAGTTCAGGGGCGCACCCATCATAATCTCTAGGTATAAAATTGTCCCAAATTACCACTCTTATCTTAATGTGAAAGCAATAAAATATTGTTTTGGTATTAAAATTATCCGTTTTATCATTTACTTTATGTTAAAACTGAGAGTGTAGTAGCGTTTATTTAGTTTTACTTAGTGATTTAATCCAAATAGGCGATACTGGACTTGGACCTGATGAAATGCACTCTGAGTCGAACCTTAAATAATAAAACTTGATATTAAATTATTCACTTACATTCATGAAACCTTATTGCCATCAACAGTGTGAGTGAGTGATGATATATTTGGTTTCTTTAAGTTATTTCAAAATAGGTTGAATCTATCGTCCCACGGGAAAAAGTACTGGATTGTTTTCAAAATCATATATATCAAAATTGAGGTGAAAGGAACCAATATGATTCTGTTCCGTAAATAACTTTATATTTTGATATCTATCCCTTAATCTTTATATATAATTAATTATATAAATGCATAGTTAAAATTCCCTAATTATATATGTATAATTGACCAAGCGTATCTAGGTTTTGTTTGAACTTTAGCGTTTGGCATTTAACTGGCTGCCCAGATTTTTATAAGGTGACGAATGTCAAATGCATTGACCCATTTTTAGCTAAATTTGGTAAGCACATTCCTTAAGTCTAGGTCAAACAACGTACGTACTGTACCTGGATTTTAAATATGACTGTCCGTTTCAGTATAGTGACAATTCAAATAGTTTTTAGATTATTAGTCCATCTCAAATGATTTGATTTTAAAATTTTAAGTTATCGGCCAAGTACCTAGGGATTATATTTTTGTGTGTAAACTTTGACATATATACAGGATGACTAACGACTCTTTGCACTTAACACGATTTTCAATCACCACCATTTCCTCGAACTTGACGAGCTTGCTTCACATCTTAACGACATGACGCTATTTCTCGAATCAGTACTAAGTGATTTATATGCTGCCCCTTTTCCAAAATATAAGGCCTACAATGATCATTTTAGTTAAAAATATGTTACTTTTACTGCTGTTAGGTCCATATCTGACAATTTCAGTGCAGTGCATGCATCTATAGGTGAAAAAAAAGTAATTCTTAGAGTTGCGATGATTCTATACTTGCGGCAATTGTCTGGAACCTAACCTGTCGTGAGGTTATGACTATTGCGAGACTGATGCCATAAACCGCGTGGATAACAGGACTTATATTTATGTATTTTACCATCGGAGATAGTATTAATTTGTTCCTGTTTAACTTAATCACCAAGTAAAAATATCAAATTCTAATCCAAGGAGAGATCCAAATAAGTAAAAATCTGTTTTAAGTTCAAGGGACAGTGCTATAAGAAGGGAAGCTACATTCAATATTTCACAAAATCCTGTCATTTTTTGAATTGTTATGCAAAAACCACAATTTAAAGTTATACTAAGATTATTTTTATGGCTTTGAAGATTCAGAGCTGCCATTACCGTACGAGATATCATAATAGGAGGCTTTTTACCCAAGTAGGGGAAGTACTTAGTAATGGGATTTAAAATCAGTGGTATTAAAACTTTTTGGTTCACATACGCCCATGTAATTTATCTTAAACTTTGTACTCCCAAAGTTGTTGGAGGTTCAAAATGAAAATTAGGCCTACTAATATAATAATATATATAATAATGATAAGTTTTAGATTATATATATATGCTCAGTACATATATATTTTTTAAATTTTACGCACCCCCAAAGAAGTCGTCACTTATCCCAGATTGAATACCACTTACCTGAGTAACAGACGCATTCAGGACCATACATTTAAAATTTTCTTAAAGTAAACAAACACTTTTTTTTTGCTTTATAATGTTCAGATTTGGGATCCTTAAATCTGGTGTGGAAAAAATATACATGTGCTATAAATATATACATATATATATATATATATACATAATCTTTAAACTTAATTTTAATGCTCTGATTTATTTCATAATATACGAGGAAGGCTATCATGGCTGGTTACTGGCCATATATATACCTCTCACAATAATTCGGCACTGATTGGTACGATGTCAATTAAAATAATTACGAGGAGGAGACTATTGATGACAATAATACCAATAATTATGGAATCAAGCCCTCTAATTTATGTGCAATCATATTAAAATTACAAACGATGAAATTAGTGAGCTAATTAAGTTTAACCATCTGTAAATAATGATTAATAATCACGCAAAAGGGTTTAGTTGTTGTTAGAAGCCGTGGGATTATTATAGGTAATCATTATTTATTAAAATTTAATTAATTATTTTTGAGGAACTAAGTTTTGCATCTCCTATAATTTATAAAGTACTTTAATTAATTCATTATTACCTATATTTGAAACCAGAGCTATTAATTATTTAATTTAAGGGAAAGGTGTGAGTAGTGTGGTTTAAAGGAAGTTCACTCTATTTTGTATGGAGAGGAAATAAGTAAACAAGTAATACATCAAGTATTGGATACGTACTTTAATAAGTAAACAAGTAATACATCAAGTATTGGATACGTACTTTAATAAGTAAACAAGTAATACATCAAGTATTGGATACGTACTTTAATAAGTAAACAAGTAATACATCAAGTATTGGATACGTACTTTAATAAGTAAACAAGTAATACATCAAGTATTGGATACGTACTTTAATAAGTAAACAAGTAATACATCAAGTATTGGATACGTACTTTAATAAGTAAACAAGTAATACATCAAGTATTGGATACGTACTTTAATAAGTAAACAAGTAATACATCAAGTATTGGATACGTACTTTAATAAGTAAACAAGTAATACATCAAGTATTGGATACGTACTTTAATAAGTAAACAAGTAATACATCAAGTATTGGATACGTACTTTAATAAGTAAACAAGTAATACATCAAGTATTGGATACGTACTTTAATAAGTAAACAAGTAATACATCAAGTATTGGATACGTACTTTAATAAGTAAACAAGTAATACATCAAGTATTGGATACGTACTTTAATAAGTAAACAAGTAATACATCAAGTATTGGATACGTACTTTAATAAGTAAACAAGTAATACATCAAGTATTGGATACGTACTTTAATAAGTAAACAAGTAATACATCAAGTATTGGATACGTACTTTAATAAGTAAACAAGTAATACATCAAGTATTGGATACGTACTTTAATAAGTAAACAAGTAATACATCAAGTATTGGATACGTACTTTAATAAGTAAACAAGTAATACATCAAGTATTGGATACGTACTTTAATAAGTAAACAAGTAATACATCAAGTATTGGATACGTACTTTAATAAGTAAACAAGTAATACATCAAGTATTGGATACGTACTTTAATAAGTAAACAAGTAATACATCAAGTATTGGATACGTACTTTAATAAGTAAACAAGTAATACATCAAGTATTGGATACGTACTTTAATAAGTAAACAAGTAATACATCAAGTATTGGATACATACTTTAATGCACGCTGCCAATATTCAACCATTGCTATCTGTATGCCCCAGCTCACAAAACCACGGGTACATGCACGTATTTTGTTGAGTTTGTGAATAGCTTAACATGATTTTTAAAAGGTTTTTAATGTATGTCTTAACTTGAATTATGGTATAGAAGGGCCTACTAAGATAAGTAGAATAAATAAATCAGTGGCTGCTCATGAAAGGTGTAAATGGGTGTGATGGATGAATCTATATAACATGAACCCACAATGTTAACACCTATAAAAATAGAATTTGGCTTGAGATGTCTACACACAAGGCCTTTCCGATAATAGTTGACATTGATTTTACCTAGCAGTACTTGTTGAGGCAAAAAATGGCATTCCCCTCTAAATACATATACTATTAATTTCTAAAGGAAAAAACATTTAATTGCAATTTTATTGTGAATCATTTTTGACCTTTGATAAAGTATAATCCATTATTCCTATTATTCAACGAAATATTTCACCCTCTGAAGTACAGCTTATTAATTTATCTATTCTCTTCCTTTTACATAATCACGATTGCTAGGAAAAAAAGAGCCCTTTAGGAATCTTTCGATCTTATTTTGGCGTGGACCATATTTTGAAATAATGCATTGTAGAAATAAATATAACGTTAGAGATGAACGTCTGCACAGGAATTTCTTACTCACCAAGCCGGTCCCCTTAAGATCCCCTTGAGCTAAATTTAATAAATAAAATAATTATTTTGGAACAGTAAATATAATTATATTGATCAAGTTATATATTTAATATTTTGTATTGCTATTATCCTTTTATTCCCACACTCTCGTGCCAGTATGGGCTACCAGCAAACACCTTAATCTTTAACCCCATTTTAGGTCCCACAAGTCTATTTAAGCAATCGTATCAAAATTCAATTTGAGACCACTTTTTAAAGTATTTTTTTAAAAAGAGGATTAACCTTAATTTATTTAGGGAACTAAACGTACATTTTACCAACCGAAATATTAACTTATTACAACACACGACTTACAAACTAGATTGATCCTTTTACCGAAACAGCAGCAAGTCTTTTGTACGTTTATTCATTGTAGGAATACGAATCATCACTTTGAATAACGATAATATTTTCAGTCATGGTTAGGATTGAGATCGATGCATCTAGTTCAATAGACAGACGCACGACTGACTGAGTTAAGATGTTAGATTATTTTGAAATCAATATCCTCTTTAATGGGCCACCAGAGGCCTTATTTAATTTTCTATTCCTTCTCTAATTACTATGACCACGTATGCGGTATAGTGGTAAAAGTTACCGGATACAGATTCAGATATCCTGGGTTCGATCACCGGAGCTTCCAGAATGTTTCTGTGAACCAATGTGTCTAGAATGAAGTCAAACTCAGCCTAGTAAGAATAAATGAGTAGCTACTTGATTAAATAAGAAGCATATGTGGTCTAGAAAACTGAGATTAGCCAACGGGTTCGTTGTGATGACCAAATGACACCCTATATCCACAATTGTTGGCAATATCATAATAAACGGTGGTGGCTACTCAGTCTGTAGAGCTTATTTGCGGGTTTAAACCATGAAATTCTCTATGTATTATGATTGATTTTATAGAAATCTTATTTTTGTGAAAATATCTATAGATATGTCTTATATAAATATTGTATACAACTTGTGAAATTGAATAAAATATTCAGTATGTAATCAGTATAGACCTACTGTTGAGCGTATACTCTAAGTAAAATAAATTCAAATTATCTCATAACGTTAAAAATAATAATCCCGCATAAGTGGTCGCATGATCTAAAGCATCACTTTTGCTTCGAGCATGATTTCCTTTGATGAGAAGATTGATACGTGAATTACCGGTTAGGTACGATAAAGTGGTGTTTTACTGGGTTTGTAGTCCTCCTTCCATGCAAATGTTGGTACATTATCTCTACAAATAATACCTTTTTCACTTAAACATAATTAATGAATGCGTATTAAAATGCGCTGGTGTTAGTTAAAATGTTCGAGAGTATTTTATAACGCCTGCTAAACAATAACATACTAATTGAAAAAAAGTTCAGTACGGCTGATAGCATCCATTTTAACCTCACGGTGTTAAAATAGAGATTTGTTTTAATTAAATAACTTTAAGAACGCCATTTGCATTGAGTGATACTAAGTTCAAGCCATTACTGTGTTGTAAATAATATCAATCTCTATCTCATGGTGCCAAAATAAAAAAACTCAACTACGAACATTTTAACAACTCAAGCAATTAAGTTGTACTTTAATGAGACCATTACCCGCCTCGGTGGTGTAGTTGGCTAACGCGCTTGTCGTGTTGAGCTCGACTGCTGAGGACGGGGAGATCAAGGTTCGAATCTCGGTCGGGTGAACTGAGGTTTTTTTTTCCTAAATGGTTTTCCACTGTCCCTCCACGCAAATGCGGGTTCACTTCCTCTAATTCAACCTTCCTAATCCCTAATCCATTAACGTAATTAGTACTTAAAGCGTATAACCCGAACGGGTAGTAAGACGTGGTGCTAAATAATACAATACATAATAAATGAGACCCTTAATGGCTCCAAGGGTGATTAACCAAACTAAGAATACTACTGATAATTTTAGGATTATATTAGTGTTAATTTGCTCTAAATCGGTTGAGTAGTGTAAGCAAAAAGTGGTAACAAACTAACATTCATACATTTCACCTAACCGTATTACCCTGCATGTTCCGTACTCGGGTAAAAGTAAGTGTTCGAAGCACATTATAACTCCTGCTAAATTGTAGAATACTATATGTCAATAAGTAATGTACAACAAGCAGCATTGCGATCCATCTCACGGCGTTTAGAAAAACATATTGTCAAAAGTACTTACTTTAGAATGCCTGTCCAGTGTCCATTTATTTAATACTATCATATAGCTGTGTGTATTATATAGTATTTTATTTTACTCACGGCACCAAAATTAATATTAATATTTGGCTTATATATTCTAACAAAAGAATTCTATAAAAACATGGTTTGGATCTATTTTGGGAGTAATTTATAATACCCACTAAGTGATGAAATACTAAATGCTAAACAGGTTTATACGGCAAATAGCATCGACATCCATCTTACGGCGCTAAAAAAATTGTTAAATTTAATTTTATAACGCCTGCCAAAGTGTGAAATACAATAGGTTAAACAGTTATATATGGCAAATAGCATTGATATCTATCTCACGGCGTTGAGAAAAATAATTAATTCTAAATAACCCCGTCCAAGGATTGAAATACAATAGGTTAAACAGTTAAGTACATTAAATAGTATCAATATCTATCTCACGGCGTTAAGAAATCATCCACATTTCTTAATAACTTTAAAACGCCCGCCAACGTGTGAAATACTAAATGCTTAACAGTTGTGTACGGCATATATAAGTTAGCTTTATGACTTACATAATAATACACATTTTTCAAGAATTTAATGAGACTAACACTGGGTTTATCATCGACTCAGTCAAAGTAATGAATGGTAAAGGTAGCGAAAAGGAAATTTACAATAAATAATCATGATTTTAGAAAACATTCGTTCTTCGTTATATGCGGGTTCACCTCCTCTAATTCAACCTTCCCAATCCCTAATCTATTAACGTAATTAGTACTTAAATTGTATAACCCGAACGGGTAGTAAGACGTGGTGCTAAATAATAAAATAAATAATAATAATAAATGAGACCCTTAATGGCTCCAAGGGTGATTAACCAAACTAAGAATACTCCTGATAATTTTAGGATTATATTAGTGTTAATTTGCTCTAAATAGGTTGAGTAGTTTAAGCAAAAAGTGGTAACAAACTAACATTTATACATTTCACCTAACCGCATTACCCTCCATGTTCCGTACTCGGGGAAAATAATAGTGTTCGAAGCACATTATAACTCCTGCTAAATTGTAGAATACTATATGTCAATAAGTAATGTACGACAGGCAGCATTGCGATCCATCTCACGGCGCTTAGAAAAACATATTGTCAAAAGTACTTACTTTAGAATGCCTGTCCAGTGTCCATTTATTTAATACTAACTACCATATAGCTGTGTGTATTATAAAGCATTTTATTTTACTCACGGCACAAAAATTAATATTTGGCTTATATATTCTAACACAAGAATTCTATAACAATACGGTTTGGATCTACTTTGGGAGTAATGTATAATGCCCGCTAAGTGATGAAATACTAAATGCTAAACAGGTTTATACGGCAAATAGCATCGACATCCATCTTACGGCGCTAAAAATAATTATTAAATTTAATTTTATAACGCCTGCCAAGGTGTGAAATACAATAGGTTAAACAGTTTCGTATGGCAAATAGCATTGATATCTATCTCACGGCGTTGAGAAAAATAATTCATTCTAAATAACCCCGTCCAAGGATTGAAATACAATAGGTTAAACAGTTAAGTACATTAAGTAGTATCAATATCTATCTCACGGCGCTAAGAAATAATCCACATTTCTTAATAACTTTTAAACGCCCGCCAACGTGTGAAATACTAAATGCTTAACAGTTGTGTACGGCATATATAATTTAGCTTTATGACTTACATAATAATACACACTTTTCAAGAATTTAATGAGACTAACACTGGGTTTATCATCGACTCAGTCAAAGTAATGAATGATAAAGGTAGCGAAAAGGAAATTTACAATAAATAATCATGATTTTAGAAAACATTCATTATTCGTTATACTATTGGATAAGGAATTATTAGTATAATGGAAGTTTTTCTTAATAACTCACCCGATTAATTTGTCAATTCAATTATTCCAAACTTATTTATTTGATTCTAATAATTTCTTATACAATACCTGGTTGGAAGTTATAGAAGAATATTCTCGTAGAATCATTCAAATTCATTAGAATTTGAAACCTGGCCTTACAATCTGGAGTCAAGTAAGTACAAGAGCTGACTTTACCGATTAACTAATTACTTATCACAAAGTAGCTGAGTACATAAACTAAATATAGAGTCAGTTCACGATTTTTACATAGTTTAACTGTCCTGTTCCACGGTGATGAATTAATTAAATTAATAAAATTGTTAATGTAATGCATCACAAACGGATAAGTGCGAATTTTGTCAACAAGCTTAGCCCTGATATTATATATATATTTTTTAGCACCTTGTCTCACAAATGATTCGGTCTATACACTTATATACCAATTATACTAATTTTATAGGGGTGATTAACTTTTAGTTTAGAGTAAATGTACCTGGAGTTGCATTGAGGGAGAGTGGAAAACCATTTAGGGAAAAGCACACTCCGTTCACCTGGCTGATATTTGAACACCAATTTACCCTTTTAGTCTATTTCTAGAGTGACGCCGTAGACCATGCGGCCACTAAAGTAGGTTATATGTATTGGTATCATCACTCAAAAGTTACAGCAGCAGATAAATATATCATTTTTATACAATTGTATAACTTTCAATAAAGTGTTTCTTTCTATTTAATTCGGTTGGCACGTGAAACATATGTCAGGCCCATCAGGTTTGTTTTATAAGTTATTAAAAGGTAATGGATCGAATATTGATTGAGCATATCTAGGGTTGTTTTACTAAATTGTTTCTCACCATCCTTCCATGCAAATGTGGGTATATTCTCTCTAAATTATAACTTAACTATACAAAATACCTCAGTGTAATTAAAATGAGTATGACCCTGGTGGATAGTAAGAAACGTGTAGTGAAAAATTGAAAAGAAGGGTAACTAAAGCGTGTGTCAATTTACAGAACCTTACATGGCAGATGATAATGAGCTTACGCATCTGACATGCGAGTGGGACCGATTTTATACGAGCCTTAAAGCGGCCGTCTTGGTCATTGAGAAATAATCAATCGTTGTTAGACCACACGATTTAAAGTACAATTAATTATCTGTGCTAATTTCTGTAATCCCTTGTCTAGTATGTCTAAGCTTATACTCACTTTTACCCTTAGCTTACAAACACACTTTGTCATGTCCAAAGGAAAAAGGTGAGACAAAAGACGAAACTTATCTCAAGGAAAAGAAGAAAGCTCGCTGCTAGTTCTCCAATATCTTAAACATTTTCTGCTGTGAATATATATTTTAAAAAACTTCATTTGTTAGAAGAAGGCTAAATATATATCCTTTTCCCATAAATATTAGTCTCATATCTCCGCAAATAGGTTTAAAAAGTGGTTGAAAATGGGCTAATGTCACATATTCACAAAAAAAATTTTATATTATAAAAACTCAAACTTAGGATCGTCAAGTAAAAGGAGCCCTGTTGGGATATTTCAACATTATTTTGGTGTGATACATATTTTGAAATAATGCATCGTAGAATTAAATATTGCGTTAGAGCTGAATGTCCACACGAAAAGACTGAGGTGGCCCCCTTAATAAGGAACTATTAATATGTATAGTATTGATCTCTTAGTAGAAGAATAAATAGATCACCGGTAAAACCCCGTGAACTTGTACTAATTACACACTTTGTGAGAGATAGTAATACTGAACAAGTAGACTAATGAACGCTAACTGTGAGAGTTGAATAGAATACATAATCACAGTTCATTTCTACTATATCTTGAGAGATACAGAGATATATAGCTCTAGATCCTGGGAGAATCATAGGAGGGATTTGAATTAGAGCAGTGGCGGTGTTTAAATCCGGATATTCTGGACTATAATCCCCATATTGATGTTGTTTCCTATCAATTATTAAATAATAATAATAATTATTATTATTATTAGCACCGCGTTTTACTATCCGGTCAGGTTACGCTAATGTGTAATGGTAGGGTGATTGTGAGATGAAATGGAGGACCTACAGTTTAACGTGGAATCCGAACCACGGTGGAGGCCTGATATTCCACACATTCTGAAGTTGTGATTAATACACGTCTTGTCAGAGGGGAAGGAAGGGTTTGGAAATCAGATAAATCTATGCCGGGACCGAGGATCGAACCCCTGACCCCAGCACAGAAGTCTGACACATTAACCTTAGACCACCAGGTCACCCTAATAAAACTTTTTTTTTTAAATTCACACAATATTATAACACTTTTACTCTGTTCTATGAATTTATTTTCATTGGAAATATATATCTGCCCTTTCATTTAAAACGTAAATAATGTATATGTTGTTCGTTTCGGTGAACAAATGTTCAAAGGCGTCAATTTCTTGTTATAATAGCCTGATAATGACGGGAGATTGGGGTTCGAATCCAGGACGGTTCTACTGAGTGATTTTTTCCCCCTAAGTAGTTTCTCCCACTCCTTCCACACAAATGCGGCTAGAGTACCTCTAAAAAGGTTCAATCTTTATCCCTATCCATTAGAATAGTTATCATACACGCGTATAGCCTATACAGGAAATAAGATGTAGTGATACATAGCTACTGGATATACTTCCACCCACCTCGGGGGCGTAGTTGGTTAGCGCACTAGTTTAGTGTTAAGCTAGACTACCTAATACGGGAGGATCAAGGTTCAAATCGGTTTCGGGTGAACCTTTTTTTTTCCTAAATGGTTTTCCACTTTCCCTCCACGCAAATGTGGGTTCACTTTCTCTAAATTCAACCTTCCCAATATCTAATACATTAGCGTAATTGGTACTTTGTGACGTGTGCGTTTTGTGGCGGGCTTAGAAAACTGGAGCGCTAGCGTACGTGATTGTTCAGTGTTTGTTTGAAGTAAGGTGAAGAGATTCTTCTCGTGAGACTCGGGACAGTCAACAGCTCCTGGCGAGAGGGTAGGCTAGTCGGCCACCCTACCTCCATACTGCCCAAAGCACACGTCACGTGAGATTAGTGTATTTGATTTATCGTTGAAATAAACCTTATACTTAACTTCACACTGAAGTTCTACTGATTACTACTAAACTAAATCCACGGAAAGGGACTAGGACAGCGCAACTTAAGCGTATAACCCTAAAGGGTATTAAGAGACAGTGCTAATTAAATAATATTAAAATAATGATTTATTTTTACGCGTTCATACATCAAGTCATGTGATCTGAATCTCTCACTCTCAGTGGATATTATCTATAACTTTAAAATAACAATAAAAAAAATGGTAAAATGTTTCCAATGTTGAACTTAAAAATATATGTTTTTATTTTCTAAAAAGGTTTCTCCTACTAGAATAATTTTACCAGCCATGATACAAACTGCTGGCCTTCTAATTAGAAGACGTATATTCTGGTCACAATAAATATACATCTTAAAGAGTTAATAATAAATTAAAAACCGTTTGTAAACACGTTGTCTATATGCCACTCATAAATGAACACCTGCACCACAGGCTATTAGCAATTTTCCTCAAGACAAAATCATCAATATGTCTTCCTTAATTATTTCTACTACCCTTTTACAAACTCGTTTGTTTATCTTTTGGTAGAATTTCTGAATTGAAATTAAAATTGATAAATGGTGGTATTATGTCCTACATAAATTGTGCAAGTAATCGAATGATAAACATCTATAAATAGTTGAACATGTAATTTAGACTGAATTTTAAACATATTTTTGTTGTAAATTATAATTATTTAACGTATCCCTCGTGAATTATTTATGCTCCAAAGACGAACTATTAATGCCCGTACAATAAACAAACAAAAAAAATCAGTTAAATGTTCCACAAATTAGTTAGAACACTAGTATTCGTTAATTTAAATTTTCACGAATGATATACTTTAGAGGCTTTGTCCTTTGAACTTAAGATGAGTATCTATGGGACGCGAGAGTAGGTTTTTTATGCAGTTTTTATAGACAATAACTTTTGGAAAAAAAAATTCTCTAGTAGAAATATTGAATTTAATTATCTTCACATGGTGGTACAAACAGTTCCTGAATATCTTTCGAGGGCGTCTTGGAATTTAATGACAACTTTTTCTTCTCATAAATAATTTGTAATTTAATGCTGCTATGCTCATGACAGATATTATTATTATTATCACCGCGTCTTACTACCCGTTCGGGCTATACGCTATGACAGATATTCAACAACGGTTGATATCATCCAATGTAGAGAATTAAACTATATATTTATACTGAAATAATATTTTATTTATTTTGGTAAAATAAAAATTGCTATAAAATCTTTAAAAANGAATTAAACTATATATTTATACTGAAATAATATTTTATTTATTTTGGTAAAAAAAAAAAATTGCTATAAAATCTTTTAAAAAAACCCTGACCTTTTCTCACTTCCCCTACACTCCCACCTTAACGCTATTATCTATTTACCAGTATATCTCTAGTTTAGTACGAATGAGAACCTATCAGTAAAAATTGTTTGGACTTTTTGATGCATTACATCCGAACAGGCGGATATGTTTTTGTTTTCTGGTGAGGGAGAGGTTGGGGGCTTGACTTTTATGTTTTTGATTTTTACCACCTTGTATTATTAACCGTTTGGATTATAATCTTATGTAATAGCTACGCTAGTAGTTTTTAGGGATTAATTAAGAAGGCTATATTTAGATAAAGTGTATCTTCATTTGCACGGAGATAGAATGTAAAACCCTGGAAGAACCCTCCTCAGAACACCCAACCGAGATTCGAGCCTCAATCCCCCCGTCATCGGCTGTCTAGTATACTGCTACCATTGTTAATTGGGCTTTTATTAGATCGGTCAATCTTATCGTTTCTATAGATAATCACATCTATAAATTATATAAGTATAAACAAATACTGCACTGTCGTAAAATGACCCGCCTTTATTACGTTGTGTGTTAACCGTCACGGTTATTAAGCAGGTTTACCAACGATCCCGCGAGGATCATCAAACCCCCATTCACCCCTCAGGTAGGTTGGTAACCCCCCTCATAGGCCACCCAGATCCGTTACCACCGTTATGACCTAGGATCATCAAACCCCCATTCACCCCTCAGGTAGGTTGGTCACCCCCCCTCACAGGCCACCCAGATCCGTTACCACCGTTATGACCGTCGTTAATAACGGTGTTTGATACACTTCGTACAGAAATACACATTCGCGAGAGAGATCTAGTTCCATTTTATATGCCGAAATGTGAAAACATGTCTGGTGCTCCGATAAATAAAAGAGGGCATCCTCGTGTATATTTTGTAACTGTGTGTTGATATCCTGTTACATTCTCTGACACGTGATATGCGATAACTAGCCGACGTTATGGAATGGATGTACTGTACATTACTTTTGATAAAAAAAAGCAATCATGCATGGTACTTTATAAAACAAATGTATCGGTTCTGTAACAAGTTTACGCTGGTTTTTGTTTCTTTTTTTTTTAACACTCCAGCTTAATGAAGGCCAATCATGTCGCTATTCTCCACTGATATTTGAAGTATTTTTTTTATCAAATGGAAACGTATCATCCTGTCATATGAAATGAACAGATAATTGTGAATAATTAAAAATAAAATATTTTATAATACTAATATAACAAGCACCCGTATCGTTGGAAATGCGAACTAACTTTCAAGGTCATATTATTCACATAGTCTAGATTATTGGTGATGGGGAAATTGAGGTCGAAATTCCAGCTGGGTTTAAGGTTTTACACAAATAGTTTTCAACCTTTTAGCTCCACGAAAATTTTAGTATATTTACTCTCAATTCTACACTACTCATACTGACCCCATTAAATTCAGATATCTCGGATGGTTGTTAAGATGCAATGGAGAAAAAATGACAACGAAACAAATAAAAGGAAACATACTATACTTAAAAAAACATTAATTTTATTTCGACTTAAAAAATATATGCCTTCTCATAATAATGTAAAGCATTTAACTCATTCAACCTCATGATATAATTGTCCCTGGATGCTGACCTAGATGTCCCGGGTTCAATTTCAAGCAAGTACCAGGGAATATTTCTTGAAAGAAGAATAATTTCCATGGTCACCAGGATTTGGTTAATTAGGCTTAAGTTAGGTTAAGATATTCGTTGGTTTCCCCCCGTCATATTCACTGTCATCATACCATTATCTCATCGGGACATGCATGGAGAGAGTCTCCACGAAAATATATATACGATTGGTACAATCGGGTGCCCCCTGGGCAACAGTATATTATCACTCTCTAATCTTTCCACTAACTGAGCTACAGTTGGTGCAACCCAGACACACCGTTACTGTTATAAAATTAAATCGTCTTCTACAAACATTTGTATACTTTTCCAGAATTATGAATGGAAACACTTATAATCGTATATGTAGTTGAGTATTGGAGATAAGCCCATTAGACCTGAACTGCTTGTTTATTATTATTATTTTTATTTAGCACCGCGTCTTACTACCCGTTCGGGTTATACGCTTTAAGTACTAAATAAGCTAATGGATTAGGAATTGGGAAGGTTGAATTTAGAGGAAGTGAACCCGCATTTGCGTGGAGGGAGAGTGGAAAACCATTTAGGAAAAACCACCCCAGTTCACTCGACCGAGATTCGAACCTCGATCTCCCTGTCCTCAGCAGCCGAGCTCAACACGACTAGCGCGTTAGCCACCTACGCCATCGGGGCGGGAAAATGTTTGTTACTTTGTATAATGGAAGGTTGGTTAATTCCCGAGACTATACTATAAAGACAGTACTTAGAAGTGTTGGTCATATTGTTTATTTTTATTTGAAGTATTTCACATACACTTTATGAACTGACTGAATCTATCAACACACGACTTATGAACTAATTTAAATAATTTGGCTGATTGCCAAGACCTTCCTTCCCCTCTGACAAGATGTGTATTAATCACAGCTTGTGAATGTGGGGAATGCTAAGTTTCCGCCGTGGTTCGTATTCCACGTTAAACTGTAGGTCCTCCATTTCATCTCACAATCACCCTACCACTACACATTGCGTAAGTGCGTACAACCCGAACGGGTAGTAAGACGCGGTGCTAATAATAATAATAATAATAATAATAATTTGGCATAATTTAGACAGTCATAAAATTGTATATGAACTAAATTTAAACAGTATATTTTGCATCATTTTTACTGTATATTCCATAAATTAGGTAAACATAAAACTATTTTAAGTCAATCTAATGAATAAATGTAACAGTAGTCAATTGATGTAGGCCCACACTTATAAATAAACGTTATTAATAACTTAATTTAGCGAGGAATATATGAGAGGTGTATGAGAACATTTAATGAAGGAAAAAACCCACCCTATTTGTAGCCTTATGTAATTGACCCTAAGCCTTCCGAGTTATAGTAATAGTCAATATAAACGGTAAAAAAAACTTGTGAGAAAATATGTAAAATTATAACGTTACAAATAAAATAATAGGTAAAGCTTCAACATAAATTGTGCAAATCCACGAATCCCAAGAATTATTTTGAGTACTCAAGGATTAAAAAAAGAGAGTCAGATTTGGAAATTAAATGGGTTTTTTCATATTTTGAATCTAAAATATTTTTAGAGCTATTAGTATGCTTAGTAGTGGTATAGTCTAAATTATTTCTGGGGAGAACGTTTCAGCCAGACTCAAGTCTATTAATTTACCACTTGATGTTTGTTTATACTCGTATTATCAGAAATGAAGAGGGAAAAATCATACAAACGTGGAAAAGTTAACTTCTAATATTAATTATATTTTATAAGATTCTAATTATAGATTTGGTACTTGTGGGTATAATTAAGAGCTGACTTTTATACAATTTATCTTATTAAAAATTAAAGCACCACTTTGTTATTTTTTTGTTTTAGAAATAGATACCTTCATTTTCTTAGCACCGCGTCTTAGTACTTGATCATCTTTTACTCATATGTACTAATTACGATTATGTGTTATGTATGAGGAAGATTTAATTTAAAGGAAGTGTAACCGCATTTACGTGAAAGGAGAGTGAAAAACCATTAAGGGAGAACCACCTCAATACACCAAACTAGGACACGAACACCAATATCCCTGTCATTGGCAGTCTAGTATGTTGTGAGGGTGACGTCCTAGATTATGCTGCCACCAAAGCATCAGAAAATTTAATTAAACAGTTTTAATTCGTAGTATTCAAAACACACAGAATAATATCAATTCAAAAAAATTAAATAATTTCGACGTTATTAATCCTACACCTTAGCCCAGTTAGTAG
Source organism: Timema californicum (assembly GCA_902141385.1). Lineage (NCBI taxonomy): Eukaryota > Metazoa > Arthropoda > Insecta > Phasmatodea > Timematidae > Timema > Timema californicum. The sequence continues at coordinate 21,881 of CABFOW010001219.1, read as the reverse complement.
CGAGTCTTCCAAATTAATTAAAGGTCCCGGGATCGACTCCCATTATGGTTGAAACATTTATCATCAGTGAAATGTATTTAACTTTTCATAGTAATACATCAATGGCCGAGGGTCGGGTGTTGTGTCTATTCTAAATTAAAGTTAAATTACAAGTCGTGTGCTGATATAATAAATTGTTTCAGAAAGTGCACGTTAAATACTTTAAAAATAATTACAAGTTTTAAGTTTTACTTTATTTTATGATTGAAATAAAGTTATTATATATTTTATAGCTATTTATGGAACAAAAATATAAATTACTTCCCGGAAACATATGTAATATTAGTCGTGGAAAGATTGTCAAAACAGAGTCACATAATATATATAGAGTTGAGCCCCCAAATCCCCACCCCCAAAAAACACAATTCCTTGACATAAATTCTGAAAGAGTCTTTTAAAAAAATTACCCTAGTAAACAACCGAGAGGGATCCAAGGGACATATGTCTACGAAAGTAGGAGAGTGATTTGTGAGAATTCTTCCAAAAGAAAACGTGGCGTGGGTCTCGCGAGAATCAAGTAATGACGTCATTAGCCCAGTGAAAGTCCAGTCAGGCCCCTCTTTTTTTATTTTTCATGGGTAGGAGATGGGTCGAGCCGGGTCGTGCACCAAGTCCCAAAGCTGCCTCTTACAACTAAATCCCCTTACCCCCCCACCTAATCCACCACGCTCACATACTACACCAACACGTGTTGTGAAAGGGATGGAATTTAGGCTGAGCTATTTGAAACGAGACCTCTGGGACTGGCTATAAAATTTAATGGCATGGATTTTTTTCTACCCCCCACCTCCACCATACCTTCTATATTTCCCCCACCACCGCAATCTTCTTTTCTCTCTCTCTCTCTCTCTCACTTTGAGGCCTTGGGTCACATTGAACATTGAGTCTACTCCAGCGATAAAGTTTAGTTTACGGAGGGCCCTCATGATGGTGTTATGTTTTCGTGGCAATGTCACGTGTTAATGTTTTTTTTAATAGTCCCCTACTTTAGTCTCATTTTTTTGGTATTATTGTTTATTGTGGTGGGAGATTACAAAACTTGTTAAATCAAACGGCTGCACTCAAGTGGATAAAAAAAAAGGGTGGGCAACATTTCACCTCCGAATTGGTTAACTGTGTGATTAGCGCTGTTGATTTTTTTTTTTAAAAAAAAGAGTAAAAAGTAGGGGTAAAGGTCCTTCATGTGTTTAGTGAAGCAGTGCTTCAAATTATCAAACCACATTACATAAATATGTTGGTTGGTGAATTTTTAATATTAATTTTATTATTTTTGAATATAAATATTTTTATAAATAGCTAAAATACATATCTAAACAATATCACGACAACTCATAGATCTTACACGTATTTTATAAACAAATTAATTTATCAAACAAGACTTAATAGTTAATAACGGAGAACATCAATTTTTATAAAAATAAATTAAACTTTAATTTTTTCTTATTATTCTATCACCTTGGAATAAGCACAAAATTCAACTATTCTTTCTAATATTTAAACACATAATTTGACCATTTATTTTAGCAACGTGCCTTACTACCCGTTCTAGTTATACGCTTATGTACTAGCTACGATGATGTCTTTAAGGATTAAGAAGGTTATATAAATAGAAAGTGTACCCATATTTGTGTGGAGGGGGAGTGGAACACCATTTTGGAAAAAACACCTTCAGAATATCCGAGATGCGAACCTCCTCGATCTCTCTATGATCGGGAGTCTAACCTACAGCAAGATCATCGCGTTAAGCCACGCAGCCACCGCAGCGGATTATTTGGCAATTCAATCATTTCAAACTTATTTCAACTAGATTAATAATTTCTTATCAAATATTAGAACACTCCTTATTACATTAAACTAAAATTGTTATGCAAAATGTTAAGGTAATTTAACCAAACGACAATTAATGTCAAGGGCCCAAAATAGTTATGTTTAGCCTCCCTAACCACTAACACATTATTGGGGCAGAGTTATTGCAGTAGAATAAAAACTAGAGGTTGTTTATGGTATGAAGAACAGTGTCTGGTCGTTACAAAAGTTACCAAAATAATTTTAATATATTCATATATCAAATCAGGTTGTGTACAGCTGTCTTTAAAATCACACAGGTAATTTAGTCAAATGTTATTAATGTTGGAACCAATAAATAAGTTTTAATTTTCTTAGCTGTTATTACAACCAAAATCAGGGTATTAATAATATAATAATTAATAATTAGTGTGGAAATATATATATTTATATTTATATTATAATAATTCCTTATAAAAGGTCTACATTGGTAGGAATGGACTAAATGTCAAGCTCTTCTAGTCTGATTTGCCAGCATGATGGGAAGATTAGAGTTCAAATCCTGTTAGGGAATACTGAAGTCTTTTCCCTTCAAATGGTTGCCCACCATCCTTTAAAATAAATGTGGATCCATTTTCCTTTAAATTCTGTCTACCTTATCCCTACCACGTCAACGTAATTAAAGTGCTTTTAGCCCAGTAAGACGTGGTTGAAAAAAAATTCAGTTTTATAAAAGATGTAATCATTATGTATTCCTTAAACTGAGTCGGTCTTGCTCTATAATACTCGACAAATATATTTTGTCTAACAAAGGCAGAGTAGTTTTGTGTTACATACTGTTTCGTCTTGACGTCAAGATCGGAGCTTAGGTAGGGGAGATCCTTTGTTCTGTCATTTGTATCAGAGATTCTCCGACAAACGAGCGGCAGAGAGAAAAAAAACCTTTTTGAGTCACCATAAGACATCCAGAGAAAGAGAGGAGGTTAAAGGGGGAGGGGGTGAAGAGAAAGAGCGGTTTCATGTTCGCACTCGGGGAAAGATTCTCCAACCTCAGGATGGTTACAGCCCACAGAGAGACGCGCTATGGCACCGTAAGGATCAAGCGAATACACACTTCTCATAGACAACACCGGTAGTGACGTAAGATGAGTCTGAAAAGGGGGGGAGTGTAAAGGTCTTGACGCGTCGGTCCCTAGTACATAGCTTTAAATCACGAAACCTCCGTGTCTGTCGATAAAGAACCGTCATAGTAGTACATTGCGTCAAACGTGTACGACGCCCGCCTCTTACCACAGATTTCCTTTACCACACAAAAGGAGGGTTAGAACCGCTGAAAGGAGGGAGTAAGCAGCCTGCTTCGGCGTTATTCATTGAAATGCGCCGTCATAGACTGCAGTAGTAAAACTGCGTGCATCTCTAAAGTCAAATCAAGTACCGTAAAGTAGAGGTAACATTGAACGGTATGATACTATTGAATACATTTCTAGAAAATAATATTTGGTTTACAATAGTTTAAAGAATGAAGAATTAATGATTTCTAGATTCTAAAAGAAACTATAGGTCTGGAAAACTTTTTTTTCTTACAAACGTTAAATAGTTAAGTTTAACACACCCGCTTTGGTGGCCACATGGTCCAAGGCGTCACTCTCGCAGAATATTAGACTGTCAATAACGGGGAGATAAAGAATCAATCCTGGTAATGTGTTTTTTCCTAAATAGTGTTTCACTATCTCCACACAAATGTGAGTACACTTCCTCCAAATTAAACTTTCCTGATTTCTAACATTTTAGAGTAATTAATACATAGGAAATATGACGCGGTGATAAAAACTAAAAGTAATCACACACACACACGATCCAAGAAGTCACCAGCCTATCGAATAAAACAGAGTTTTCAATTATAATATTATATTTATAAGTTCAGTTATAAGGAGTTAAACTTGTTATTTTATTATTTTTGCATTCTTTTTATGAGGTAGAGTTTTTTTTTAGTTTATGGCGTTACTGACCGGGAGGAACATGACATCCATTTCGGTCATTTGTATATAGTTTCACCACTCTGGTGGCACAGTGCGTTGCCCAGGGTACACCTATGGAGGTTGTCTACGCGTCGTACCCGAAATGAGATGATGTAATGATAGCGAATATGAAGGTGTGTTCAAATGGTAGTCAGAAATCTATTTTAAGCCTAATTTACCAACCTCTGATAACCAATAGGATAACTCCTCTTATTAGAAGAATACCTAAGGTGCCATCCGGGAATCGAACTGAGGACTCTTAAGTTTGTAGCCAGGTGACACCATGGGGCCAGGTATAAGGTAAAGTAATTAATGTGACTGAAATTTAGTATAACTTTACATGTATATGAGAAGTACACAATGAATGTCTAGTTATACCAAAGTTCAGATGTTAATTTATCCAATAAATGATACAACTGAGTCACAAATTTTAAGTCATGATAGGGACGCATGAAACCCTTGAGTTGGCCCTTCTGATGAGCCTTCACGGATTCGTCGATATGTCTGACCGCATAATCGAGCTGCTTGAATAAACACAGGTCTGAGCACTAAACATCTGACCGTATCAAAAAATGTATCCTCACGGCCAATAATAAGTGTATCAGTGTGTGTGTGTGTGGCCTCACCTGAGCAATATATCAACTGATATGGTCAGTAGCAAACCCATGTATGGTCAATGATTTTCCATGACCACGTACAAGCAAAAGCTAGAATAATGAGGCAATCGATTGAGACTACCAAAAGCAGGTCTACCACTGCCTAGATTGCTGAGATATAACAAATCATACGTTTCTATTAAGCTAAATATTGTAAAAGCCTCTAGTAGTATATGAGTTTGACGTTTACGGGTTAAGCACAACACTATTTTCTATGATACTATACGTATATTGATTTTTAAAAATAATTTGAAAATTGAAACTTACCGCTCTGAAAAGTCCAAAAATCCACACTTTGTTGTTGTTGATAGTTAAGATCTAAATACCCTAGATAAGAAAGGCAACTGTTATAGGAACGGAAAATGTATCTTTGTTAATCGAATGATAATATTTAATAGTGGTATAACAACCAATTTTATAGGCTTTTGTATTTTCCTCCTGCCCACTTTGTTACCCTACGCCAGGACAGCTCCGTCCAGTAGCGTTATAAGCTTACTTTGTTTCTGCCATTTATGATGGCTCAACTACTCTAGCATCTTAAAGTATCCATATAAGTTATATGACTAAAACAATTTTTTAGGTAATTACAAATTGTAAAGGGTTCTTATATTCTTTAAAAACTTAAAATACCTAAAGATAATCGGAACTAGGGAATTCAAATTTCAAATCCAAATTTCAAAATCTTTTAAATTTTGAATCTGAACTTAGTTTGGTAGTAGTAATTATGATATTTTTCAACTCCCAACATTCCTATAAGCTACACCTAACAAATTCAGAATTCAAGTGGTTACATTCATTCCGTTATAGCAAAGATATCCTTTCGTGTTTACATTTTTTTAATATTATTATTTGGATTAAAGATTCGGGATATGTAGGCAACATTAAGACTCAAGTTCAATAAATGAGCAACTCGATCAAACTATTTAAAATGTTTATATCAAAGCATTTAACCTATATGACGAAGAACAATGGCATCGTTGATTATGTGTTTACAGATTGGTACAACCAATCGATTTGTATAAGTGATCATAATAAATATTTATATTTGCCAAATAACAACCCTATTTAAAATATATAGTGCTTTCCTTACTACTTATACTTACTCAGTGGCATTAGGTACTCAAATGTTCACTGCCGCCCTTACAAAAGTACGACATCTATCTCTATCATGAGCTAGTTCTACCCAGTCCACCTCATTAAACTATATCTCTTTCAGGTCCAATTTAATGTCATCCTCCTTTCTGATTCTAGCCCTTCCTAATGGTCTGTTCTCACAAAGTGGTTCTAGGTCCTTCCACTCACACTGCATGTCCTGATCATCGTAATTTACGAATCTTGAATATCCTAACAATGCCTTGTGATGAGTACAGGGTATGTAGCTCATAATTATGTAAACTCCTCCATTCCCCGGTATTCTCATCCCTTGTCGGACCAAATTTCTTCCTAGGCTTTTTGTTTTCGAACAACCTAAATTTTTTTTCGTAAATATAATATATCGATTGAATTAACCTCTTGGTCTATTATTAGGTGACCTAATGGTCTAGGGGTAAGGTGTTGTACTTCTGTACTGGAGGTACGGGGTTCAATCCCCAGCCCAGGTTTATCTGATTGCCACACCCTTCCTTCACCTCTGTTAATAAGTGTATTAATCATAATTTATGAATGTGTGGAATGCCAGGCCTCCACCGTGGTTCGGATTCCACGTTAAACTGTAGGTCCTCTATTTCATCTCACACTCACCCTACCATTACACATTAGCATAAGTTTGTATAACCTGCACGGGTAGTAAGACGCGGTGCTAACAATAATAATAATGGTCTATTATTTGACGTTTAGTTTCATGTCACTTACTCATATCATCTCTTGCGGTGAAATTAATTATTATTTTGTTGATCCAATATGCTGATGGTTTCTACGTTATTCTACTACATTTCTGTCTCTTATTTAAAATCCTAGATAAATTACTTAAAAATGATTTATTAGTTTGTCACTAGAGATATATTTTTGTAGCTAGATCAATTTATCGCGCATGAAATATGTGTTAAATATGTCAGAAAATTCAAGCGATACTTTACTTCCCCAAAAATGAGTTTAACTCAAAATAAAGAGAATTATTATAATATTGTTTGTGTGCAAAACGTAATGTTTAGAGGACTATTCAGCCACATTCCTCTGCTTCGTTACGTGTTCTGGAGTTTTGCAATTACCACCAGCAATGTGTCGATGTTATTCTTGTTCGTTCACCTTTAAAATCACCACTTAGTCCTATAATTATGCACCTCTGCACTGCACATTATGTACCTACCTTTCTTCCGCTAGAGCGCAGCGACGTTACCCTGTTTTTAATTGTATTTTTTTTTAATGTTTGAGTGCCAAAGAGCTTATATAAGTGGTTATGCTTGGGTGGTAAAAGGTTTTAGTATCTGGTGAAATCCTTAGCGAGTATAAATTTAAATCTGTATTATTCCAGAAATTTCGCACAGTGGAATTATGTGAACATTGAGTCTTTTTAAAGTGAGATGGAAGAAAACATAAGCTAAGGCCAGTATTTTTGCATTTAAAATCACCACTTAGTCCTATAATTATGCACCACTGCACTGCACATTATGTACCTACCTTTCTTCCGCTAGAGCGCAGCGACTTTACCCTGTTTTTAATTGTAATTTTTTTTTATGTTTGAGTGCGAAAGAGCTTATATAAGTGGTTATGGTTGGGTGGTAAAAGGTTTTAGTATCTGGTGAAATCCTTAGCGAATATAAATTTAAATCTGTATTATTCCAGAAATTTCGCACAGTGGAATTATGTGAACATTGAGTCTTCATATAGTGAGATGGAAGAAAACACAAGCTAAGGCCAGTATTTTTGCAAAAATTATTTTTGGACACAATAATTTAAATAACGATTTAGTAGATGCTTTTATAAATATATTTTAATATATAATGAAACCGATACTCCTTGAATATTTTGTCATAGCTTGTTATAATTTGATGATATATTTTTCTCTTAATTTAAAAAATATGGTTATCAATAAATTTCAATATACTTATGACAGATATTCTCAATAACTGTTGATATTGCTATCAGGAATAGGTTATAGGTTACTTGGACCTTTTGTACCGAATGTCCATGAAAACGTGACCAACGAAGTCAGGATTTTGATTACATGTCACCGTTTTATTGATTCGTCACATACAATGCTCATAATCACATAACCTCTGCTCATGATCCTTTAGTTATAGAAATATATAGCATTATGTTATAGGCTTGTATTATTATTTTTTTGTTATTTTGACATTTAGATAATATTTTCTTGGTTTTCATACATATAGAAGTATTTTTAAACATTTTTCAAATACTTTTAAAGTCTTTTTTAAGGCTTTCATGTTGAAGAAAGAGCCAGTTCAGGACAGGATAAAGAAGGCACGACTAAGGTGGTATGGTCATGTGAGAAGAATGGAGCAGGAAAGAATGCCAAGGAGGACATTGGGTATGGAGGTGAGGGGTAGGAGGTAGGAGGTAGAGAGGAAGACAAAGGGACAGATGGCTGAAGAGAGTAAGGAAGAGTGTGGAGGAGAGAGGAGACTGGGCTAAGGTGGAGGCATAGAGGTGGTGTGAGGAAAGGAGGCGGTGGAGAGGCTTATGTTTCAAACGGATCCAGCCATCGACTGGGAGCTGTTAATGGTGATGATGATTATGTTGAACAAGTAAACATTTTAATTACGATCGATATTTTATGGATGCATACATTTTAAAACGCTCACGGCTTTCTGAATGAGGTGATGATTAAGGCAATGAACTTTGTATCCTCTTTACTGGTTTGGTTTTAAAATACACGTTGCAACTAGGCTGGAGACGTTTGCGTTGGAAGAAGATGGCTTTCACATCTGAAATAATTATTTGTAAATCGATGTTATATACTTTTGCATAATGCAAGATTTTAGTTGGTAGAGTATTTTCATTGCCAATGTATATTTTAGTTTACATTTATAAAGGACGTATTTGATTTAGTCACGTTAATTTATTATAACTCTTTTTAGGCCATTTTCTGAAAATTTAAAATCATTACTTAGAATTTTTAGGTCGTTTTACACCTAATTTTTGGATCATTTTTAAGTAATTAAATTCAGGCCCTGGTGATTAGTACTATCGGGAAAACGAAAAATCCCTTCGACACTATACACACCCAAAAAATATTATTATTTGTATTTATTAATTGTTCCCCAAAATTCAACCGTCGCAGTTAAATCTCACATCAATGAATACCTACTTACCCCCTCCCCTCCCTCCTGCTTCTATTACTTTCCCCTTTACCTTATCGATGTGGGGAGAAAAATCCGATTGGTGGAGATATTTCAAAACCTTTTGTATCAGACTGTACCGAATTGATTTTTTTTTTTCCACTTATTTTATTGGAATTTTGCCTGGAGCCTCTCACTTTGTGCGTCCGTCCTCACGCCCACCAATCCCTCCCCCCTCCCACACTCTTGCGAAGTATTGAATTGTAGCTCTTGTGACGAGATAAATTTTAGATTCGCTAAAAGCCGGCGTTATAGATGTGACATACTACAAATTGCCTCGTCTGATATTTCCATTCGAAATGCTAACCCATTTTATATTATTGTAGAAGTACTTTATGTGATTTCACTTGGAATATTAGAAGTGAGATTTTAGCAGTCTCGATTGAGTATTGATTCTCGTAAAAGTAATATTGGAATTCTTTGTGTGTACGTCCTCTAGTACTTGATTAATTTTCTCTGAACTAAAAAAAAAAATCTTTCTTAGACTCCCAACTCCAACATTCATCAATACTTCAACGAAGGAGAGCCAACATGTTTTTTTTTCTTTTAGCGCCACGTCTTACTTACTACCTGGGCCCTGTTCCACAAATATACAAGTTTGGTCAAAACAGGCGAATTCAGTCTTTTAGACGGAAATTAATTGTGTTTGTTCCACTGAGCTACGATAGTCAAACCAGCTTCAGTGGCCGAATGGTTTAAGGTGTCACTCTCACGTTATACTGGCCTGCTGATGATGAGTAAATCGGGTCTTGAATCCCGATCGGACCAACTGAAAATGTTTTTTATAAACGTTTTCCCACTTTCCTTCCACAAAAATGCGGGTAGATTACTTCTAAAATGCTTCCTTTATCATTTATATCCCATTAGAGTAATAATAATATATGTGTTTACCCTAACAGACGCGGTGATAATGATAAAAGAGTCAAGTGACTAGATATTGGGGTAGAAAGGGGGTTCAGGGTGTCCATAACCCCCTTGAATTTTATGTAACTACCTAAGAGGGTCCATATATGTATAAAGACGTTTATTGGCTAATGGTCTAGCAACATTTTCTAGCTCCTAGAAGTATCGGCTTTGTGGGCCCTTGATACCAGGGAACTTCTTTCGAAAGACCAATGTTTTGAATTTAAGCCTATAGGGACTTTTCACACAACTAAACGTCCATCAAATTGGTCAGTCATTTTATTTGATTTATGAAGTAAATACAGAACATAAACGGCGTTTAATACCAACAAAATTGTAGACTTGAGTTACACTTTTACATGTTTTGTTATATCAATTATTTTTAGAACCATGTTTTACTATCCATCCGGGTAATACCTAATGTTTACTAATTACATTAGTTGGTTACGGATTAAAAATTTACATTTAGTGGAAGTGTATCCAAATTTACGTTGAGGTAGATTGGAAACCATTTAGGAAAAAAACAACAACCTCAGTATGCCTGACCGATATTCGAAACCCGATCTCTCCGTTGCCACAATAATTATGTTTAAGGTGGGATGGAAGGGAACTCAACAAAATATCCATATTTTTTTCAGTTTTTGTGACAAAAAAAAACATTTTAAGATCAATATTTATAGTGTATTGCTTAGGTATAAATATCCACCTATCCTGGGTATCGCTGAATTGTACTTTTTCTCTTCACTTAAAACTTCTCTAGTAAAATTTCAAGATGCTAATGACCAATATTCAGAAAATGTTGATATTACTAAGTGTAAATAAAAATTACGGTGTCCTGCAGAGGCTTGGTCTTTCTTTAATCTTAAAATAGATACATTTACTAAAAACTTGGAATATTTGTGAAACGAAATATTATATACTGTTGCAGAAACACCCCACCAAAGGACATAAATTAAATGGTATAAGATGTTAGAGAAACATTGATTAAAGATGAGCATTTCTTTCAACTATAGAGTATAGCAATCAATCTCATTTTTTAAAGGACTCCATAAAAATATCGGTTTGCTTATATCTCAGATACTATTGGTTTTATAAACATAGATTTCAAATAAAAGAGTTTTATATTTAATAGAACTACATCTTTACAGTGATACGTCAGTTAGCATCTAAAATACTCATAGTTATAAAGATATTTAAAAAAATAGGGAATTTCTGCACGTGTATACCCTCAAATACCCTTAAATACCCTCAATAGCCTCGAATTCATTTTTATGTAAAAATGAAAATCATTATTTTGTTTGTAATCTTAAACAGTGTATAAATACAAAATGCATTCTAAATCGTTATAGCAGGTTTTGAGAAAACCTATGGTTTCTCTTTTTGCTCTTCAGTAAACTACCATTAATTTTAAAGTTAGATATGATAACTTCAAAAATACTTCCGGAGGAACCTATGAGAACTCCAGATACAAAGTTTTAATCCAATAGGTAAAATGGTTTCATCTCTAGTCCGAGATACTCCCAGATAGACAAACAGACAGACAGATGACATTGCAATTTTAGGGAATCAAGAAACGTCAACATTTAACAAAATCTTAAGTGAGATTTTTTTTGACGATCACAATACTTCTCTCTCCGAGGGTTTAACAAAAAGTAAAATTGAATTTAAACGTAACTAATGAAGTAATATTTTTATTTACTATTGTAAAAAAAATGTTTTTTTGTCATAAAAATTGAAAAGATACGGACTTTAATCCACGTTCCCATCCATACTGTCTTATTATAATGTTTATTAACTGTTTAATTTAAAGGTTACGGGAAGGAAGATAGTTAGTGAAACACTAAAATCCTCACATGAATGTATATAAGAGATGAATACATTAAATTAATAAATGACAAATGGGGAACCCCCTATTATCCCATCTCCCTCAAGTGCCTTCAACCAAGATTTAAACTTTGCCTTCCCTATCACCAGAAATTGATCGTATTGTGAGCCCAATGTTTCAGACAACGTGACCACCACTGTAAGCAGCCAGCCAGTTAAAACTATATACATTATTATTAATATAATAAGTGTAGTTTTGTTTAAAAAAACAAACAATACAACTTAAAATTCAAGTGCACTTTATGAAAATATGAAAGTATCAACAACCAAGCAACTTGCAAACTAACTGAACCTAAAACCACTCATCTGAAGGTCCAAGCTTGTTGCTAGAAGTCTTAATATCTGATTTTAAAGGAAAAGTATTATCTAATATGTTGTAAGACATATATATGTCTGAATAATCTCAGGTTAAATGCTTACAATGTTTAATATTTTATTCAAACGGACACTTCAATTTTAAAATTATAATGTAGTGCCACCCGCTTCGGTGGCCATATAGTCTACTAGGGTGTTACTCTCGCAACTGCCGATGATGGGGAGATCCGGGTTCAAATCCCGGTTGAGTGTACTGAATGTGGTATTGCCAAAATGGCTTTCCCTTCTCACTATACGCAAATACTGGTACACATCCTCCAAATTCAAATCTTACTAGTTCTTAACCCATTAGAATAATTATTAAATACGCGTATAACCCTAACACTAAGAGGCCGAGATGTTAGAACACATATTTTGTAACACAATGGTAATTAGAATTTAATTTCCCTGATTATATAGGCCTATTTCAAGAAATAATTTAATTGAAACTCATTTTAACAATAGAGACATTAATTACTTAATTAATTAAATTTGTTTCGAAATGTATCCAACCCCTTTAATAAAAAGTGCAAAATCTTACCACTTTACTGTAATTTAAAATTCAACAACAATACCCTAAATTGTGTTTCTGCTTACTAAAAATAAAGAGCTTTTTTTTTTGGCTGAACGAGCTTTATTTGTGATTTCGAGTGATGAGTTTATGAAAAGATTAAAAAAAGAAACAAGACGAGCTAATTAAGTAAAGAGCTAAACATTATATCACAGCTGTACTATGTTCTGGTTTAAAAACAAAAATAACTTAAGAAACTTACTTGCAGTCATTGTGTTACCACATTTCAATTTTAATAACAGCAGTTTTTTAGAAAACACTAAGATGTTGTTTTGTGGCTAGAGTTGAAAACATTTTACTATAATATTATTTTTATTGTTATTTTAAAACTATTAATAATATCTATTTAAATTGCCAGCCATAAAATTATATCTGCCAGATAAGCCCTTACAATGAAAATTAAACTATAGACTTATTTTTAATATATTTTTTATCACCAAGTATTACTTACCTGCTAAGAATACACAGATACATACTTATTTCGTATGGATGAGAAAGGAAGCATTTTATAAGTAATCTATTAGCATTTGCATGAAAGGAAAGTGGGAAACAATTAATGAAAAACCACTCTCACCAGACCCGACCGGGATTTGAACTTCTTTCTCCCCATCAACAGGCAAGTCTTACACGAACGTGACATATTAGATAATTCAGCTACTGAAGTGAGTTTTTAATATGTTCCTAAACCAACCCATGTGTAATGCCAATTTGGTTTATTTTATCAACTACGTAATTTTCTTGGCAACTATAGGATAAATATAGCGGCACTTGGTCAGTTTTGACTACTCCAATCTTATTTAGAATTTTATATAAAAAGTTTCTTTCTTATTATCAGACTATATATATTGTTTTACTTTTTTTGTTTGGGTCGGTTCACAGTAATATTGTTCTTTACTAATGGATCCAGAATAACTAAAAAATAGCTTGGTATTCATACGACTCGTAAATGTCATGTCTGGGGTTAAACCAAGTATTTCTATTCCCGCGATATCGGCCTCCACTGCCTCCTTCTATCCTCCCCCCCCACCCCCCACATACACACACCTTGGCTGCCAGGATGGTTGTATTGTTATTTTGTTTCCTACGTGTCTACGTGTTTGGCAAATAACGAGGGAATGGTTTGGAGTTTAAAGTAATTATTGGCATCCCTACCCCGATAATCCTCCCCTATTTCCCTGATGAAAAGGCAATTAAAATCCATGACACATAGGCTACTTATATGTTTAAAAAGAAAGTTACTTACGTCCCTTTAATAATTTAATGATTTAAAAGCTGTATTCGTTCCAAATTATACCTTTTAACGGTACGACTCTACACAGTTTTTTTATATACTCTGGTTAAAGTAATACTAAATATATATTTGTTAAGGATAATCTAGTTTTGATTATTTTAGAACTGAATGTATTTATTATTTAATTTATATATTAAAAACCAGTATTATTTGACACAAAAAATAATTTCCAACCAAATAAATAGTTTATATTAGATATATTAACTAGGAGTCATTAAAGGTCTATATTTAGCTTTCATTATAAAAACTATATAATAATTCACATTTAAAAGTAAAATTATAAAATTAATAACAAATTGCATCAATTATATGTTAAATTTGTAGCAATAGCACTACCTATTAACATTCTACAACATTAAATTTATTCAATACATTTTAACTAACAATGATTGTATTAATTAACCAAACGTAAATTCCAATGATTTCTTATTAATTATTATCAGTTATTTAATTTATGACACAGGCCAATATGATACACAACTGTTACCAAAACACCAGACTAAATTATCTCATTCATTGTGATTTCCGATAATCCAGGGCACCCTCACGTTCATATGAACTCATTCTTATACAATATACTCTAGATTATTCAGGCCATTGAGAGGGTGGAGTTTCAATGATATTAGAATAATAAGGAAGATCTTATTCAAAATTTAATTTATTATCCTAATACATCCCCTAGGAAACGAACTTAAAATAAATGTTATGACACTATCTTACATACTATCTGATACAGCCAATAACATTTTGTGACAACATTTTCAAAAATCAGCTATTGGAAAGTTACCTTTTAATAAGTTTTCCTCAGAAAAACAAACATAATTTTAATAGTAATATGAACACATCTTCATAATATACCAATAAATTTTGAACAAAATCACAATAGTAATTTTTTTAAAGTAATACTTTTTTTAAAAACCCTTATAGAACATATATTTCTTAATAAAACCCATGTACCTAATTTGAGCAAAAACGTTATAGTCAATTTATAAAAAATTCAAAGTTTTCAAAATTAGTCTACAGTAAATAATTAAAAAATAAATTTCCCCCTAAAATCAGGTACACATTTTTTTTTGTCACGTCTAACATTCGTTAGAGCTATTTTCGAAATATTTTGAATTTTTTGAAATCAATCATCATTAACTACCCTTTTACTAATTTTTACCCAAAATACAAGCATACAGTGAGTGCTATACGTGAGGTAAAACACGCCTTAGATATAATTTTTAAACATTATCGTCAGATGTATTTTCGAAAACTTGGAATCTTAAAAATACACTAATCAGTAAACTACTCTTAATTTGAAGGCTATGGTCAAAATAAAAATAACCTCCATAGGTAGCCCACAGCCATATTATACGGTATAACATCTAGATATAAAGTTTGAACAAAATCCATCAAACGGTTTCAGATCTGTGGTCAGGGATATACAGACATACATAGAAACGAAGAAAGTTGTAAAATACACTT
>CABFOW010001218.1:114033-149181 GCA_902141385.1 Timema californicum | reverse complement strand
TCCCTCCACGCAAATGCGGGTTCACTTCCTCTAATTCAACCTTCCCAATTCCTAATCCATTAGAGTAATTAATAATTAAAGCGTATAACCCGAACGGGTAGTAAGACGCGGCGCTAAATATTATTATTATTATTATTATTATTAACTGCAAGTATTTGATTTTTTATATTTAAATTTATAATTTTCTTTAGATGAAATTATAAATATCTCACTACGATCGATTAAATACTTTATATGTATTAATTATTTGCTGCTACACACAAAAATAACATCTGGCAGTTTGTTTGTATTTATTTACTTTTTGTCTTTAGGAGGTCGGGTTTTTAAAATAGCTTGACGCACATCTCATGGTGTTCATAGTTTTTAAACATCACTTCGCTTAATACATTTTTGCGTGGATGTGCCATATCTGACAATTATCTTATACGAGCGATCACAGCGGTCATTTTAAATAACTGACATTTCATCTCATTTTTAAACCCAAAGACCCCTTACCTCCTTCTCCAGCACTCGCCACTCGGACACTACCGACAAATAGATTATATTATGTTTCACATAAGTCACAGGTCCTGGAAAGACAAGAAAGCTCGCCTGGACTTATTCTCGCCAAGTTCGTCTAATTAATTTGTTATACTACCGAGGCTGTCAATCGCCAATCGAATCCTAGACGTACGTAGTGAGGGTGTGTTCCATTTGTACCGTCTAACAACATGGCCGGACTATCCATATTTAACTACGCTATAATAATAATAATAATAATAATATTTAGCACCGCGTCTTACTACCCGTTCGGGTTATACGCCTTAAGTACTAATTACTCTAATGGATTAGGAATTGGGAAGGTTTTTAATCAGAGGAAGTGAACCCGCATTTGCGTGGAGGGATAGTGGAAAACCATTTAGGAAAAGCCACCCCCAGTTCACCCGACCGAGATTCGAACCTCGATCTCCCCGTCCTCAGCAGTAGAGCTCAACACGACAAGCGCGTTAGCCGACTACGCCACTGAGGCGGGTAACTACGTTATAGAGGTAGGGAGAAGGAATAAGTGTTTAGAGGGAATATATCAGGATTATAGTGGGGGGAGAGTGGAAAACCATTTAATTTAAAACCTTCACTACACACAGCCGAGATTCGCACCCTGGCCACTCTGTCAGAGGTAAATTATAACATACGATGTTTGAATCTCGGTCAGGTGTACTGAAAGTTATTTCCAAAATAGTTTTCCACTCTCCCTCCACGCAAATACAGGTACACTTCCTATAAATATAACCTTCCTCACTCATAAAACCATTAGTGCAATTAGTGCATAAGCCTATATAGCCCAAACGGGTAGTAAGACGCTGTGCTAATAAAAACGTAATATATGGTCTACAGAAAACGTCGCGTTAATGAACCACGCAACCACCAAGCGCTGTAGTCGATACGTGAATGCGAGAAGAGAATGGGAATAGTTTTTATTGCTTTGTACTAATTCATCTCATAATGTTACCGGTGTTAAAGTCCTTGGGAGAAATTTAACTTGGGCCGTCTCTCGCATTTGTTCTATTAAAACAACTAGGATTTTTTTTTATTTGCTTCAGAAAATTTTCCATTTTTGTTTTCCTAAAAATTTACCGAAAAAAAATAAGAGAACATTTTCCAAAACAGATTTTTGTTTTCGGAAAAAAAAGGGGGAATTTTTTCAGTTAATATTCCATAAAACGTAAAATTTTCCATCTCACATCTCTATAAGCTAAAATACACTCTGGCCCGGGATTTGAACCCCTACCTCTCGGTAAACGGAGAACAAATGCATCACAAATAGCTTCAGTTAAGGTGGGAGTATAGGAAATTCGAGTTAAGGGAAGTATTTTTGCAGGGGGGTTTTTTCGTCAAAACTTTTTTTTTGTCAAAATAAACAAAATATTTCTTCAGTAGAAACGCGGAATTTAATTCTATTCACATATTCACCTCAACAGTTCTTGAATATCTGTCAAGACTGTCTTGAAATTTAAGAAAAATATTCGTCTCTTAATTTAAAAAGTTTCTTATCTAATGTTAATATGTTCATGAGTCATGACAAATATCAAATGTTGATGTCATCATGTGAAGAAAATTAAACCCTACGTTTACACTGGGGAGATATTTTATCTATTTTATATAAAAACTAAAAACACTTCTCTTAACTCACGTTTCACACATCCCCCTCCCCCGCCCTCCCCCCACCTTAAGACAAGAGAATAAAGTAGTGTTATTTTCCGAACACAAAAAACCACAACACACACAACTACCGAGAACGATTACATCAGAGAAGAGGGGTGCGGTACGTTGTGGTTATTACTTTCTCACTTATCAACAGTTATGGCTGTTTTATTTTCTGCCGAGAATAAAACTCTGTGTTTCTATAAAGTCTCACTTCTCCATTCGCTGATGTCCGCAATGATTTATTTAATCAAAGATGCCACCGTAAGCAAGAAAAACTTTCACTTTAATTATGTGTATAAATTTTACTTGACTGGTTTTATGAATCTTGAACCAATTATTTTAGTTATTCTTGTCAGTAAATAATTACTTTTATATATATATCCACAAAATTTAAATCTTACTGTCTTGAATAAATTATTCGTTCTTAACTAAATGCTTCCTAAATTGTTAACAAATATTCTGTTGTAAAAAAACTACCAAAATACAACATTTAACTCAATATCTTTTCCACCCCAGCTTAACTGTGGTGGAAATTAATCGGGAAAACCTGGAGATATGCTTGAATTTTGTGCATCGGGAAAAATACCCTGGAAAATTTCTTTAATTTTGCCGTTTGTCGAGAATTTAATGGTGAGAGCCACTCTAAATAGATTTAGGGTATCCAATTTTTTTTTTTAAACTTGTGTTAAGCTCCCGGACTCCCCTTTGACTTGTAGAAAGATTTTTATTTTACTTTTTCTAATGCCCCCTTTTTTCTCCCCTTCACAAACAAGGTTTCACCGCCGCTGGGTGCAGCACATTTTGAATAAATAATATATGATACTACTGTAACTTACCTACTCTTTAGTAGGTATGAATTGTGTAAGACTCCAATAATCTACTAACCTAGGCAGTACTTGCTCAGTTACTAAAATTTGGTGGTATATTCAAAACATATTTTAAAAACATTTCCTATCAAAATCAATTGTTTCAAAAATCGGTCCCTCGGTGTAGTGGTCAGTGCACCTAGCTACGAGCCTAGGGGTCCTGGGATCGATTCCCGGTTGGTACCTTGTTTATTTTCACCCTTAAGGGGAATGATCCCGTTGGTCACCGTGGTTTGGTTGGTTGATTGGGCCTAAGCTAGGTTGAGACTCATACCGGCTCCATAACTTCATAATCACAATCATCACATTATCTCATTGCGTGTGGACACCCTCCTGTGGTGCAACCTAGGCAACGCTCTGTGCCACCTGACTAGTAGTCTACATACACGATGCCATTCCGGTCATATATGCCATACGATAAAACAATAATAATAAAAAAAGGTTCAAAGTCTCACAACTGGAAGAAAGAAAGGCTTTTTTTTTTTTTTAAAGTGCTTTTTTAAACCTGGAATTGTGATGGAATTTTATTTTTGAGGTTGAAACACTTATCTGACAGAAAAGTTAAGAACTTTACTTTCATTGTTCGTACGTTGAGTTATGTGATCTACAGCTGTCATTTTTGATATTTATAAAATAACCTTTTTTTAGGTATTTTACGTGTACTTTTTGAACTAGCTGATTATATCAGCACAAAACTCTAACTTAAATCTTAATCAGACACAGCATCCACCCCGCCCCACTCCACCCCCCGTCTCCCTAGCCGTTAATTCATCACTATGAAGGGGGAAACCCATATTTCATCAATAATACTTTTTTCGTCCATGCCGGGATTGGAACCCTGGTCTCTTTAACTTAGTAGACAGACACATTATCTACTGAGCTAGTTTTATATCGCTGCATACACACCAGTAGGCACGTGGTATACATTTCAAACTAGTTTTTGTTTGTTTTTCTGGCCATGGGGAGGTCGAGGTTCAAATTCCTGATTTGTATCTTTTAAAATTTAATTGTTACTTCTTCTCTCTAAGCTCAAATGCTGGTGCATTTCCTGTAAATGGTACTTTTTTTATCTCTATTCCATTAGCTTGGAGCTAACTAATATGTAAACGGGTAGTAAGATGCAATGGGGACAAAAAATAGTGTGGCTATAAATTATTTACTCGCCCTTCCCCATATACATTAATAAATTCGTTATTTTAGGAGATATCTGATTTAATTTGTGTTTGTCACCGCGTCTTACTACCTTATTTGTTTGTACACATATGTAGTAATTACACTGATGTGTTAAGGACGAGCAAGGTTGAATTCACAAAAAAGCAAGGTTGAATTCACAAAAAGAACATCCGAATTTGCATAGAGCGGTAGAGTGGAAAATAATTTTGTCAAGAAAACTCGGTTCACCCGACAAGGTTTTGAACTCCAATAGTGCTGTCACCAACCGAACTGACGCCCTCTTCCACGTGCCCACCTAGATATGGCTCCGAAAAATAATTGTTTTCCATCCGCTTCAATGGTTGAATGGTCTAAGACGTCACTCTCGCCATAGCCTGGACTACCGATGACGGGCGATCAGGGGTCGAATTCCGTTTGGTTGTACTGAGTTTGTTTATTCTTAAATGGTTTTTCACTCTCTTTATTTCTCTCTCTCTTCACGTAAATATGGATACATTTCCTCTAAATTCAGCCTTTTTCATTCCTAACATACTGTCGTAATTAATACATATGCGTTTTACCTGGATGGATAGTAAGACGCGGTGATATTTTTTTTTTGAAAGGGGCGTGTCCCCAGGCGCGTTCTAATCCCAACATGCACCAGTTGCAACTTTGAGGCAGGCTCCAGAAAATATTTATCTTTGGTTTTAAAATTGTGTAAAAGGAAATTCAGGAACTTGATATAATCTTAACAAAAAAAACCAAACTTTTTTACTTACTTTAACTTAAATTGTTACAGTTCAAGCTTGATCTATTCATTTAAAAATGAAATCTTCTTTTTTTAATTTGCGCAAAAAGCTCAGTAATCTAATTGATCATGAGGATGTATAGATATTTCTTACACAAGAAAATAATTTTAATTAACTTCATCAAGTGTCCTTTTGACCCTGGATGTGCAGCCTTAAAACTTTTAAAGTAAAACATTTAACTATATCCTATCTACGGTAGGAGAGGTTGTGACAGCAGAACGTTCTATATTTTAAACATTGGCTGGAAGTATTATTGAAATCATCTGATAATTATTTTTATTGATGATATAATAAGTATCACAAGCAAATAATAATTGTTTCTGAATAAGTTGCCACTTGTTACTTTCAGATAATGTTTGCAATAAATTAAATTATGTTAGCTCTCACTTACCACCTCTCTTAACCCAGATTATTAAATATGGCTACTGAACATTATTTAAGATAAATTACAAGACTACCTCGTTCAAAACACTTTTTTTTTGAAAACGTATAAGGGCTAATAGCTCTTCGTTCTTACATTTCTTATTGACCTCAGTGGTCTTAGGGTAAAGTGCTCGCCTCAGAACTCTATGATAATGGGTTCAAACCCAGGAAGGGTCAACGGATTTTTCCTGAGCGATATAAATCCGTAGTAATAAATTCCTTCAGAGGGGAAGTAAAGCGGTCGGTCGCATTTAAATTGTGGCATGTAAAAGATCACTGATAGGTACTCATGACGTCAGCCCACACGTGAGCTATACTTACCGAGCAATCGCCATCTGCTGGTGAAGATACTCTCAATTGCTGTGGATAGAAGATATCATGTGATTAGCACAACAAACCCTCCGGTCGTTAGTCTCGGTTTTCTAGACCTGAGTTGCTTCTTTTTCATTTACGTAGCTTCTCATTTGTTCTCATGAGGCTGAAGTGACCCCGTTCCAGACTCACTGCACTGGAGATTAATCCCGGGACTTCTTGAGCTACATTAGCCCCACGGATTCTTTGGTGCTGCCTGACAGCTGACGGTTTTGAAAAGTTATCAGGCCAAATTATGTATCCCTACGCTGAGCCATATGATCTGCAAAAACATGTGTTTAGCAGCTGTCACTTCTGACAGTCAAAATTTAGGTATATACCTAAATGGTGACTGTCAGAAGTGACAGCTGTGAGCTGTCAGTCAGCACCAAAGAAGCCATGGGGCTACTGTATGAACTCTGACCACTAGGTCAGGGAGTTGATCGATGTGATGCAATGACAACACACATTTTATAAAAAGGTGATCTCAAACTTTTATAATATATTTTACACAATAAATACTTTTCTTTTAAGTAGGAAGATGCCTAATACAGTCCAATTTTAGAATATATAAACACTTTTTTTGCGGCCAAAATTGACAATATTTTATTTTTCATTACTATTTTTAGTTTTGATATTATCTATCAAAAATGAAAGAGGCAGATCACAAAACATGACACATGAACACTTGAGAGTAGGCCTACTGTAGATCAAGTCACTTTTCTAGTTATTAAGTGGAATCCTTTCTATGAACAATTGACTGTACATTAACTAAAAAAATACATCAAAACAAACTTTCATCATTTGGCCTGATAAAATGGTTAAAATAAAAATAGTAAGTCCTGCTCTTTAGTCGAACTTCGGTTTTAGCGACATCGCCTTGTCAGAAACATTTTTCTTTGCGTTGTCGTCTAGTCAGAAATTGCCACTCGATTTCCCTTGTTATCATAGGTTGACGTCATCATCCCACGTGACTTCTTGGTTTACTAGAGCATATCTGTCAAGGTGACGTCATGTAACCAAAAATACACGAGACAATAAGGGCGTATGATTATAAACTTCTTTAGGGCCACGCCTGTTTAGTTTTTTAGTTCACTGGGTTTAAAATATATATATATATATATATATATATATAATAGCAAATTTTAAAATGACAGAATCTAACAACAGGGCCATAATCCAAAATATATTTTGTAGCCCGCCTCGGTGTCGTAGTTGGCTAACGCGCTAGTCGTGTAGAGCTTGACTGCTGAGGACGGGGAGACCGAGGTTCGAATCTTGGTCGGGTGAACTGGGGGTGGTTTTTCCTAAATGGTTTTCCACTCTTCCTCCACGCAAATGCGGGCTCACTCCCTCTAATTCAACCTTACCCATTCCTAATCCATTAGCGTAATTAGTACTTAAAGCGTATAACCCGAATGGGTAGTAAGACGTGGTGCTAAATACTAATAATAATAATATATTTTGTAAGCAGTTCAAACTCTGATGGTTCGTGGTTAAGTCCTCCAAAAGGATTATAGCAACCTTTTTTTTTTATCACCGCGTCTAACTACCCGTTAATGTTAGCTTATGTACTAGTTGCGTTTGAGATGAGTAAGGTTGACATTTCAAAATTCGTTTTGTGACCCACAGTTTGGGACGTATCTAACAAGAGAATATAAGCCTGAAATATATATATATATTATTCGTTAACTTTTAAAAATGACACCGGGACACGGGAATTGAACCCGGTATCCTTGACCTAGCTTGTATATACAGTAGGGCCTCCATATCCGCTGATTAAGTATCCGCGGTTTACCGATGCCCAATCTTATTTATTTTTAATTAAATAAAAAATTGTTTATAAGTCACAATGCCTACACCATCACCACACCTCGTCTCCTGATCGTGGGCATAGTGCTATCGTATCGTCATCATCATTATCATCAGTGATCGTTGCAACAAGAATAGAGAATAGTAACTACACTATAGTGTACAATATACGTAATTATTATGGACTTTATTTAATGTTGGTAATGTTTTACTGTGAATAATTTATCAATTAAACTTCACCGTATTTATATATGTTACACGAATATCACGTTATATAATAGTTAGGTATTATCTGCGGTTTCACGTAGTCGCGGTAGATCTAGGAACGTGTTACCCGCGGATATGGGGGCCCTACTGTATCAACAAACATTAACAGAATTACAGCATTCTATATTAGTGTACAAGGTGTACATCACCAAGTTCTTTATATTATAGTGTGATTCTTATAATTTGATGGTTGTCTATAGTGGGATTCTGGTAGGAACAAATTAAATATATATATTGTTATTTTATATGTATTATTGTTATCTATCAAAAATTACAACTAAAGATCACTTGACTTAACGTATGAATATATTAATTTTATTTTGAACTGTCAAAACATGTTCCTGTTTCTTTATATAGGTATTTTACACCTAAAAAATCTATTAGCATGGACGTAAATACCAGGGGTGGGGGTTAGGGAGGCATCCCCCCTTCTAGTCAATTAGGTCTGCTCCCTTACACTCGTGGGGAATCATTGATCAAATGTGTGAAATATAGTCATCGATAGGAATATACTAAAAGTTCAGAGTTTTGTTAGTCTAAATTAGTGAGACCTGACTAATGTAGAGTATTTGAAATCAAAACTTACTATCTCCCTTGTCTGTTCCAATAGCCCCCCCCCCCTTTCCCTCATTACCCTGGTTCATTACGCACAATAAGCGATTATAGTATGATTTTGTTATGAAAATCCCTTTAGAAAATCCAAAGCAATTTATTTTGCTGTCAACATTAATTATATTAATTAACTATATTCTTAGTGTTATTTAACAGCTATTGATAATATTTATCAAAATTTACAGCTGCAGATCAAATGACTCGATGTTTTAGTAGCGTTCAGAACTTTTTTTTTAGCAACGGGTCTTACTACCCGTTCGGATTAAACGCTTATATACTAATCACGCTAGTGGATTAGCGATGAGGAAAGTTGAATTCAGAGGAGAAATAGTGGGAAACCGTTTAGAAAATCGACCCTCATTAGCCTAAATCTGACTTGGATCGGACCACGATATCTCAGTCATCGGCAGTCTAGTCTACTGCGAGAGTAGCGCCTTAGACCATGGAGCCACCGAAGCAGGCTCACAAAACGTTCCTTCGTGTATAAATCAGAACAGTTATATTGATATAGACCTAGACCAATATAGTTTTTAATCGCCCCAACAAAGAGTGCGTGCAGGTTAACCCCATTGGGGCTATTTGTGGACGTTAACACACCAAATCCTTTCATATTAGTAAGGATAATTGGAGCGAGACTGGATTTCTTTTTTCTTCTAAGATCAGTTTTAACTAGGTTCTTTTATTTGCCATCTGTTGGCTCCTACATTTATTCAACTGCGAGAACAAAAATTAGTCCGGGCGGGTGTTTATTGTTTAAAAAGTTAGAACTCTTCGACACAGCAGGCCATGTAGATAAATAAATGTATGTTATACGCACGTTTAAAATTTCAATAATAACTTTAGATGAATGTGACCTGGCGGTCCAGGGATAAGAGGTCAGACTTTTGTGTTACGGGTCGGGGGTTCATCTATCAGTTTAGAATGGCGAAGTGCGTTAAAAACAACTTCCTAGCGTCTAGGGGTGGGTGGGTTGGTTTAACCCCTTCTCTTAGTCCCTAGAGAGATTATTAGAAACAGATTACATTCCGAATGGGTAGAAAGGCACGTAATAATAAACAAAACAATACGGTGAAAATATGACCTGGTCAGGGAGAGAACACACGCTCCTTTCGAGCCAACGTTATGTACTTTACACCGAAATAGGCCTCGATATCTAATTCCCAGCGAGGCTGTAAACAAACTTATCACTTTGAGATTGGGTTCGTTCTCTTCTGTCTGGGGTCGAATCGTTGTGCTTGTCCAAAACGGAATGAAATGTCTTAATAGCAAGCAGTTTCATTCACACGCTAGCCGCAAAGTTGATAACAGAATCTAGAAATTCGTAAGATCGCAGGAATGTGCATCTTGACCCATGATGCTTTTCAACACAAAATATAGGCTACACACTTGATTATCAATATTATATATTCTAGTTTAGCGAGTGGATTAAGGCGGGGATGCAGGGAATGCGAGAAAATGTCAGTATTTTTGCAGTTTGTATATCAGAATATTTTTTGGTCAAAATAAATCAAATATTGCTTCTATACAAACACATAAGAGTTTAATTTTGTTCACACGAGGTTGAAAATCTGCCAAGGTTGTCCTGGAATTTCATGTAAACTTTTATCTCTTAATTCAAAAAGTTTGTTCGATATTGCCGCTATGCTCATGAAAGGTATTCAAGAACTGTGTAAGTCACAATGTGAAGAAAACTAAACAATTTTTTGTGTGTGTAGAAGCAATATTTGATTTATTTTGGCCAAAAATGTTTGCTATAAAAACAGCAGTACACTGACTGGCCTTTTCTGTTATTTCCTGCATCCTCGCCTTAACAGATGTTTTTAAAGTCTATAGTAAAAATGGCTGTTCTTCAATCAGCTTCCATCCGTCGCTAAACAAATCAACACTAACCAACTCATCATCTTGTCTTGTTGCAAATAGCTTTCAGCTCGCCCGAAGTCTCTGTTGATCCGTCCAGAGTTACACAGCGCATGCTCGCCGTATGGTGTATGTTGCATTGGCTGATGACTCTCACAAGGAGATTGTTAAGCGTAGAACTATCAATTTAAATTATTTCAAATCATGCTGAGAGGTTGATTTAGAGCTCGTCACGTGACTACGTTTCTTGTTTTCCAACGAATGAGGGAAGCCAAAGTATAGCGTAGGTCTACGATGGTAATTAATATCTTTGTAACCCGCCACGGTGGTGTAGTTGGCTAACGCGCTAGTCGTGTTGAGCTCGACTGCTTAGGACGGGGAGATCGAGGTTCGAATCTCGGTCGGGTGAACTGGGGGTGGTTTTCTACTCTCCCTCGACGCAAATGCGGGTTCACTTCCTCTAATTCAACCTTCCCAATTCCTAATCCATTTGAGTAGTTAGTACTTAAAGCGTATAACCCGAGCGGGTAGTAAGACGCGGTGCTAAATATTATTATTATTAAATCTCTTTGTAAAAAGGAACTTTGAGAAAATACAATCTTTTTTGCTGTCAACAATGAAAACAATTTACTATTTTTATTTGTTTTAATTTAAAAGCATTGATAAAATCCATCAAAAGTGACATCTGCAGATCATATGACTTGACGTATGAATACGTGAGAGTAGATCTAGTAACTTTTGGAACTGTCAGATAAGACACTTCCAATGGAAAATGTACTGTATGAATAAATCTGTCTATAGGAAATCTTAATTCCTTAACCAGATTTACAAACATAAATAATTATTATTTTTGCTCCGTGTATTATGATCCGTCCGGCTACACTCTTTTAATCACACTCATTGAGTGAGGGTGAGGAAGTTGGAATTTAGAGATAGCGCATAACTTAGAGGGAGAGTGGGAAACAATTTGGGCAAACCCACCTTCAGTACACCCGCCCAGGATTCGAACCTCGGACTGGTAAGTCAGACTATACGAGACCTACGTTTATCTCGCATAGATCTACGCATGATGAGACAGCTGAGTTTAAAGGAGATTGACCAGCATTCAGCCGGAAAAAAAAAATTATGTAAAATATATCAAAGGAATTGGACCCTCAATGTTTCCAGTCGAGATTTGAAACTCCGGCTCTTAGTTTAAACCCAAACATACATGGCTTCTTTGGTGCTGACTGACAGCTCACAGCTGAAAGCTGACGGCTTTGAAAAGCTACCAGACCAAATTATGTATCCCTACGCTGAACCATATGATCTGCAAAAACATATATTTAGCAGCTGTCACTTCTGACAGTCAAAATTTAGGTATATATCTAAATGTTGACTGTCAGAAGTCAGCTGTGAGCTGTCAGTCAACACCAAAGAAGCCATGAGGCTACTGTAATAGCGCTGAAAAAACTAGAACCAAAGTTGAGGATTGGGGTATCAGTATAAAAACACCAACTATACTTGAATCAGCAGAGAAAGCACATTTTATGAACGCCCTCAAATAAATATGGGTTTAGCTAATATTGATAAACGTTATCTTCCGCAGTTATATCAGTTACAAATGATAACAAAACGTCAAAAGTGATAGCTGCATAGCATATGGCTCGACGCCTGGATAAATTTCAATAGTCACTTTCTGAGCTATCAGAGGATCATCTTAGAGCAGGCATATCAAACTTGCGGGCCGCGGGCCGTATGGGGCACTGTTTATGGTTCTGTGCGGCCCGCAAGCCTTTCGATGATCCAACATGCAATGTTGCCCAAATCGTATCTTTATAAACGTTGTAGGAATACAATACTTGATATTATGAAATTTGAAAATTGGTCATTATTAGGTAAGATCTAGCATTGAGGTTAGTATACTAAAAATTTTACTCACTACTCACCAAAATTCGATCCACAAAAAATTATTAAATTTGTGTGCCATAACCTAAGTGTGTTTTCACTCATGAAAAAGGACAAACACCCGATCGATCGAATTTACTGATACATATTTGTCAATCTATTTTGTACTTAGCTTCAACAAGAAATCTAAAGCCACTCACACACTTAATGGAAATGTAAAAGTTTAAGATTTTTGGTAAATATCATAGACTAAAAAGTTTTAACGTTTGATGTAATCTTAATTTTATTTTTGCTATAGTAAGAATTTTAAAATTGATAATTTTTCATTTAAGATGGTGACTTTCTGAAATGCGACCTCATTATTTTCAATGTTCAATGTGGCACTTATGTTCAAACTAGTTTGACACGCCTGTCTTGAGGGCTGACATTAATATTTTTATAGAAAGAACCTTATCTGCCATCTGTGTGTGTGTCTGTATATAATAAGATTATTATTATCCGAATCTAACTGTATAAAGCCCGAATTTTGATGGGGTCCCCCCCCCCATCGCAATGCTTATGTGTACGTAAATTTTGATATCCCCTGGTTATGGAAATGCATATTTTATAGATCATTTTTGGTCATTATGGGGTTTTAAGTCATATTTTCTTGGATTGCGACCTTTTTGGGTCAATTATAGGAATTTTTAATCAGTTTTAGTAGTTTATTTGTAATAGGTATTTTTTTAAATACTGGTATATCTATATTTTATAAATGCATAAATACTCACACAGTTGCAGGAATGTAAAGATAACGTAGTCAATGAACTTTGTGTCCTCTTTGCTTGTCTGTTTGTAAATTACAGATTCCTGGTGAGACACTGCAACTAGGCTTGATAGGGTTGCGTTGGGAAGGGATTTTTTGATTATAGGAAGCAGATATTTTTAAATCAATATTATATTTAGCATGATGCAATAGTTTAAATATTAGAGACTTTTTATTGCGCGCTTTTCTACCATTTAGCGTGTTTGATATAGTCGTGTACAGTGGAGTAACATAAAAACAGGGGCCCTGATTCAACGTTTGTTAATGGGTCCACAAAGAAAATAATGTTTGTAAAAGTGGATTTAGTAAAAATAAAAAGTAAGTTTTCGATTATGTGACAACATAGTTTAAAAATTAAATTCATAGATTTTATACTATTTTTTTGCTGTAATATGGGTTTTAATATCTATCAATACAGAATGAATAACAGTACCAAATACGTATTACAGAAAACAGCGTTATTTATCTTGGTACCCGACAGATCCGGTATTATTTTGAGGCGTGGAGGATAATTCAAGTTCTTAGAGAAATGAACGAAGCTTAATCTTACCACCCTTCCCACTAAACGCGAAATACAAATTATGTGAATATGAAAATTTGTTTTGCTTACTCATAAACAAAAATATAAATAGCTTTTTATGGGAATAAGAATATTTTAAAATATTACGTGTCACTGATACATTTTATATAATATATATTTATTTATTTAGCACCCCGTCTTACTACCCGTTCAGGCTATACGCTTAAGTGCTAACTACGCTAAATGGATTAGGAATTGGGAAGGTTGAATTTAGAGGAAGTGGACCAACATTTGCGTAGAGGTATAGTGGAAAACCATTTAGGAAAAACTCCCTCCCAGTTCACCTGACCGAAATTTGAACCTCGATCTCTCCGTCCTCGGCAGTCTAGCTCAACTCAACTAGCGCGTTAGCTAACTACGTCACCGAGGTGGGTAATACATTTATAAAAAAGACTACAAAATATATGAGCTTCCTAAAAGCTCTGGGCCATGGTACGGTCGCACCACCTGCATCATGGGATGGTACGCCACTGGTCAGGTGCATCCATTACGAGTTTTTGTTTAAATATTTGCTATTTTTGTGTGTGGTCAATTTGAAGATGTTCTTAAGAATTTTTAGGTTATTTTATAGGTAAATTTTTTATAATCTTTAGGA
The DNA here is from genome assembly GCA_902141385.1 of Timema californicum. Classification (NCBI taxonomy): domain Eukaryota; kingdom Metazoa; phylum Arthropoda; class Insecta; order Phasmatodea; family Timematidae; genus Timema; species Timema californicum. Next base: position 134,981 of record CABFOW010001218.1, on the reverse strand, counting down.
AATCACAATTTTCAATTAATATGTACACGACAAATCATTTGCTATGTAGATATAACTTTTGATAGAGCGTTTCAATACCTATAAAATAACACTATTTAATAAAATAGTAGAATATGATCAATGTTTTGTATGATAAAACATGTTTGTATTTTCTAAACATTTCTTCCAACCACAATACTACCTCTTTGAAAATAGTTCAACCCATAGAAAAGTCAGTTTCAACCCGACTTACTGAATACTAAACCTCGGTCCACTGAACCATCTAATGGAAAATAACCGACTGGTTGAATGGGATGCATGAGTCGACTGAGGCTGCTACGTACTACGTCACACCCACAACATTTGACATTCACACACACGCTGATAAGCAATCTCTGCGTACCTAGCATTTTCCTACCGGGATTAAAACCACGTAATCTATGAGAAGAATGCGCGCTTGTGAACAACCTCAGCTACACTATCATAATATTACAAGGGTGAGACCCGCCTCGGTGGCGTAGTTGGCTAACGCGCTTGTCGTGTTGAGCTAGACTGCTGAGGACGGGGAGATCGAGGTTCGAATCTCAGTCAGGTGAACAGAGGTTTTTTTTCCTAAATGGTTTTCCACTCTCCCTCCACGCAAATGCGGGTTCACTTCATCTAATTCGACCTTCCCAATTCCTAATCCAATAGAGTAATTAGTAGTTAAAGCGTACAAACCGAACGGGTAGTAAGACGCGGTGCTAAATATTATTATTATTACAAGGGTGAGTCCCACACAGACATTTCCCGAAACTTCATTTGGAAGAGGCGTGCGTCATCGTGCCTAGCAATATTATTTGTTGGCGTGTCTTACTACCCGTTCGGTTAAGGCTACGGCCACGCTTGCGACCTTGACGCCGCGTTTTATGACCAGTTATCATGGCACCTAGGTGTGAAGATGCTTTATTAGCCATAGTAGTATATAGTTATATGAAGTTGTTCAACCCTTTAATATGCAGAGACGTACTTATGGACAAACTTGTAAAATACCTGAGAACACCCCTATTTAATTATAATGTTTTCGGTGTCACGTATAAAATGCCATTTATCGCTATGTTAACGGTATTTAAAAAAAATATTATTTAAAAAGTGAAATCAATTACTATGATTGGAAACAAGCTTTGCACTCCAAGACCATGCCAAGCGTTGCAGTATTGGATTCACAAAGATCCATTCTAAGCTCCTATACTAGTTACCGTTTGTTTCACGACCATTTGAGCCTTTTTGATCAAACAAAATAATGTCGATTTTTATACTTTTCAGAGTGGAAAATTTCAACTTTTAAACCATATTACAATTTGTATAGTTACGTATTGGGCCATAGAAAATAATGTTGTGTTCATTTCAAGTAAATACCAAATTCTTGTACCATTTTATTTTATTTAGCACCGCGTCTTACTACCCGTTCGGTTTATACGCTTAAGTGCTAATTACTCTAATGGATTAGGAAGTGGAATGGTTGAATTTATAGGAGGTTAACCCACATTTGCGTGGAGGTAGAATGGAAAACCGTTTAGGAAAAGTATCACCCCTAGTTCACCCGACTGAGATTCAAACCTCATTCTCACCATCCTCGGCAGTCTAGCTCAACACAACTAGCGCGTTAGCCAACTACGCCACCGAGGCGTGCTCCTGTACTATAATAGAAAACGTACTATTAAAAATTGGATCACTAATTAAACTAAAGCGCAACGTCTGATTGGCAATATCTTAGCTACCAAGGCTGCCCTATTATACTTAAACCGGTATTATTTAGTTTTCATCGCGATATTTGAGTTGAAAAGAGACTATTGGAATAGAGACAGTAGTAGAATTTCATATAAAAATTAAACACAAAAGTTAACAATAAGACTCGTCCTTGATTAGTCTCTACTACACTACTTACACCACACGAAGATAAGATTTTGGAAACTGCTAGTAACGGCCAAGACGGACTTTTTGGATTTCGACTAAAATGGTAAATTAAGTAGGATTTTGGAAGGGAGATAATTTTATAAAATGCAAACTTTTTTACGGTCAACAATGATAACATTTTACTATATTATTGTTCTTATTATAAAGGTATTGACAAAATCTATCAAAAATGACAGTTACAGATAACACACCTTAACGTATGAATACGTGAAAAAGATCCTGTAACTTTGCTAGCTGTCAGAAAAGGTTTTCCATGGAATCAGCCCATGATCGAGCTATACAGACCGAGCGGCAACAGTATTTTGGCGAAGAGAGTGCCAACATTTGTGGATAGAGGGTGTCCTGTGGTCAGGTCAGCACGAGCTCTCCGGCCATTAATCTCACAGTACTAGACTGGAGCTGCTACTTATTTATTCAAGTAACTCCTCATTTGTCCTCATGAGACTGAGATAACCCCGTTCCAGGCCCACTGCTACACAGAAAAATCTGTAAGTGCTGGGAATCGAACCCGGAATCTCTGACTCTGTAGCTAGGATCTTTGACCAGTAGACCACAGAGATAGGTCGTAAAAAAAAGTTATTCCTAAGGAAATTGTACTGTATAGGGCAGTGCTGTTCAATAATAATAATAATAATATTTAGCACCGCGTCTTACTACCCGTTCGGGTTATACGCTTTTAAGTACTAATTACTCTAATGGATTGGGAATTGGGAGGGTTGAATAAGAGGAAGTGAACCCGCATTTGCGTGGAGGGAGAGTGGAAAACCATTTAGGAAAAAACACCCCCAGTTCACCCGAACGAGATTCGAACCTCGATCTCCCCGTCCTCAGCAGTCGAGCTCAACACGACAAGCGCGTTAGCCAACTACGCCACCGAGGCGGATCAGTGCTGTTCAACCTTGTACCACCACCACCACCAGGTGTACGCGAATACATCTTAGGGGACACTTCAATGTTTTAATAAATATATAAGTTTCTAATTTAAAACTTATTATTTGATACAATCTATTATTTTGAATGAATTTTTTTGAGATGTAGATTACGGAAAATGTATAATTTGCATTATGCACCAAGAGTTTGGGGGTCCAAGTTGAAGAGAAATTATATCTAGGGGGTAAGTGAACAAAAAAAAAAGAAAAAAAAGTTGAATACCACTGAAGAATGTATAACAAGTGATCCGACAGTGACTCGCCACTTTTGAGTTTAAAAACCAGGCGGAACAACTGTAAATAGGTCTGTATTGATTTGTTTCAGGGTCAAACACCCCCTTAAAATATCCATCGCATCAAACGTAGTGTCGAGAGAAAGGTGCAGATCAAAACCTCCAATTATATAGTGCGCCATGTTTCTCATGCGCCAGCTCTTGGCGAAGTTATTCGGTGAATGTAAACAAACCCAGTCAGCTGAAATAATGTGAACCAACATGTCAGCAGGATCATAATGATGTGATGTTTCCTGTGCGCAGATATGATGCGCATACTCCCGACTATTCTTCCTGTGGACAGACCAGGCTTGCCAATCTCACGAACCCTTTGTCTTGCTAAGTTTTTGTCAGAGTAAAAACACAGGTTTCTAAGGGGTCCACTTTTATTTACTTAGCCTCTTTCACATTAATTGATGGTTTAACCGAAATGTATTTGGATTAGCAATGGTGCACCTTGACATTTATTGGTGGGTATAGATAGTATTTCTGTAATTTTTTCCTATTTAGAATCTTATGGGTGAATGGTAGGTACGCCTTTTGAAAATCATGTCGCAGCCTGGTACTAATATGACATATACTATACAATTCGACACATCTTCACTGCTATAACTTATTATAGTTCTACTGCTCTGGTTGACGAAATGAAATGGTGTTGGAAATTGAGATACATTGACATTTTCATAGACGAAAGGGCTTTTTATAAAATACAGACAAGACGTGTATTAATCACAACTTGTAAATGTGTGGAATGCCAGGCCTCCACCGTGGTTTGGATCCCACGTTAAACTGTAGGTCCTCCATTTCATCTCACAATCACCCTACCATTACACATTAGCGTAAGTGCGTATAGCCCGAACGAGTAGTAAGACGCGGTTCTAATAATAGTAATATTAATATAAAATACAAACATAATATATATTTTTGCAGTGAACATTGGTATATTTTTATTATCTTATGGGTATTAATAATATCTATCAAAAGTGACAGCTGAAGATCTCATGACTTGACGTATGTATGTATAATAATATAAAAAACAAATTAAAGAAAATGTTGTTGTACGTGAAAGTAGATCTAGTAACTTTTCAAGCTGCCCCTCCTTTGAAAATTGAACTGTAGTTTTGTTTTCTCTCTCTGATCAAATTTGTCTTCTCTACAGATTGGAGGCGTCGCTAATACTTTTTAGGAGTAGGCCTAGTTTAAGTCCCACCCCCCACTCCTCTCTAAAAATAAGGTTTAGATTATGTTGAATATGTTTAAAAAAACTTGTCAAATCATAGTTTTGGCTTTGTAGAAACGCTAACACCAAGATCGTTTTATATTTCTATCGTTCTTTCAGTAATCAAATGACCTTAAGAAAAAACATTTTTTAGCCATACCTCCTGATGTTGTATAGCCAACATTTAAGAACAGAAGTAGTTCGATCAGAAATTACAAGCTTTTATAGATTGTCCAACTGTTGCAATTATTGTGTTTTTATTACAAGCTTGTGTGGTTTAATGGTCAGAGTTAATGGCTACAGATCTAGAGGTCCTGGTTTTGATCCCCAGTGCTTCCAGATTTTTCTTTGAAGCAGTGGTTCTGGAACGGGGTCATCTCAACCTTGTGAGGATCAAATTTTTAGGAGCCACTTGAGTGAAAAAAAGTGCAGCTCTGGTCTAAAAAACTGAGATTAATGCCCGAAGGCCTAGTTGTGCTGACCACATGACACTACATATCCACAAATTTTGGCACTACTATCGTCAACAGATGGCGACCTCTCGTTCGGTATGGCTCGACTCCAGGCTGACACCATGGAGTTTTTTTTATCACAAAAATAGTATTTTTGGGCTATATATATGACGTATATTTTAAGAAAATTTTATTTATCGAAAAACCCTACCCCCAAGCGACGCCACTTTTACATATTTCAACAGTTCAATACTTAGCTCCCTTTTTCCCCCCGTTATAGTTTTTTTTTCTAGAGCATCCTCGCTATTTACTTGCACATTAATGTGTTATCTCGTGAAATTATTCACAAAGCGTACATTAATAAATCAATAATATAGCGGGTTTTTTCTGATTCATGGCAAGACCTATTCCCGAGACCGCCTTGGTAAGCGAGCAATCGCCGCGCAGACGTCCAGCTCTAACGCGATATTCAATTCTACGATGCGTTATTTCAAAATGTGGTCCACACCAAAATTAAGTCGAACGATTCCAACAGGGTTCTTTTTTCCTTAACAACCCTCTAGTTTTAGTTTTATTAATAGGAACAAATGTTCGAGTAACATTAGTTCATTTTCAACGACTTTTTAATCATATTTTCGGAGCTATGAGACTATGCGTGATAAAAAGAATTGCTCTACATTTAGCCTTGCTCTAACAAATACAGTAATTTTTTGATAGGCCAACAACCGAAAATTTGATGATCTTTGAGAATTGTTTCCTCTTTACCTTGAGATAATAAGTTTCGTTTCGTAGTTTTCTTTCTCTTAATACCTATTATTGACATAACAGCGGGTGATTGCAGGTGATGGGCGAAAGGTAATATAAGCTTAAACAGAACAGAAAAGAAGTTTCAGAAAACTTCACCGACAATTGTATTTTAAGCCGTGTGGGCTGACAGCGAATGATACTTTCTCGCTGACCGAGGCGGCTGTCTTACGGGGTATCATGCATAGGAACTTCTTTGAGTAAAAAGACAACCTTTTTTCTCAACAACAGTAATTCTAATTGCTTTTAGATTTAAAACATATATATCTTTTAAAAGAGGTTTTTATTATTATTATTAGCACCGCGTCTTACTACCCGTCCGGGTTATACGCACTAACGCTAATGTGTAATGGTAGGGTGATTGTGAGATGAAATGAAGGACCTACAGTTTAACGTGGAATCCGAACCACGGTGGAAACCTGGCATTCCTCACATTCACAAGATGTCTTGTCAGAGGTGAAGGAAGGGTTTGGTGATCAGATAAATCTTTGCCGGGACCGAGGATTGAACCCCGGCCGCCAGCATAGAAGTCTGACACCTTACCCCTAGACCACCAGGTCACCCTAAAAGAGTTTTAATAGATCAAATTAAATATAGCTTATTAAATTTTCAAAACCTATTAACTGCACGTGTTTAGTTTCTTATCATTGACAATAACTTTCTATAGATGAACGTGTATATATTTTAATACTATCGACTGGATACTTTCTAAACCATTAAATATTTACTGCTACATATACTGTAAAATAACAATTTTATATAGCAGTTTGTTTTTATTTATTTACGTTTTTTATTACTGTGGTAAGGTTTTAAATGTATTTCAAATTAATGGTGGATTAGTTATAAACCATTTTTTGAATTTCGACTTTAGGGGGTTGTACTTTTAAAATAGCTTGACACACATCTCATGGTGTTTAGTTTTTAAACATCACTTCGCATAAGACATTTTTGAAAGTTCATCCAATTCGCTTTGCTGGCAAAGTTATCAATCGGCATTCGAATCCTAACCGTACATAGTGAGGTTTTTTTTCCCTAAATGGCTATTTTACTCTTCCTCCCCGTAACTGAGGGTACATTTAGTATAAGATTCTCCTTCCAACACCATTAAAGGGAGAAAAGACCGGCCGGGTAGTGCGATGGTGTGAATAAATAATTTATATTATATATAATAATTGCGTGTTTAGCTTTCTAAAATCCGGGCAGGTCACATATTTACACAAATAAGAAAGGAATTATGAAGGTATACTATAGAGGAATTGTATCAACATTTGCACAAATTCGGATAAATTAACTATAATCTGCTTTAAAGTATGTACATATGGTAAAATAAGAAAAAAAAGGGGGGGGGGACTTTAATTCAGTTAAAAATTTGTATATTTTTATTGTACGGTTGTTTAGTGTAAAAATGGGTCTGTTGTTCATTGGATCTCTTTCTATTGTGGTGTATTTGCTCTGAACATGGCTGGGCTATATATAATTAACTACGCTAGTGGGATAGGAATGAGGAGGCGTCATTTAGAGGGAATGTATCCTGATTAGTGTAGAGGGAGAGTAAAAACACTTGGTACACACGGCCGGGACTCACACCCCGACCATCCGTCACAGGTATATGATAATAGATTAGATTTACGTTCAGTCCACGTGTCCATCTAACTTCTAGGTGCTAATTGTTCTCAGTCGGCGTGCCATGAGTTAATTGTTTGATAAATACATATATATTTATTTATTGAGTTTAATATGTATATATTATATAATAAGGGCAAAACTATCGTATAATGTATGTATGTTATTTTTAAGAACAATCCCAAAACCTACACCGGTGTCCGGTGGTGTTTCCTAAAGGATTTCCCACTTTCCCTCCACGTGAATGCGTATACATTTCTTCTAAAATTCCACCTTCCTTATCCCCATTCCATTAGGAAAATTAATGTATGCGTATAACCCGAATGGGTTCTTATGCTCGACTAATATTTACAAATAAAGTTATATAAAGAAGAAAGTAAGTGTTTGTGTATGTACAGAAAAAGGCACTTATACGAATATATCAGTGGGCTGAAATCTCGTGGGTTGGTAGAGGGATTACCTCAAATAACCAGAATAATCTAAAAATGGGAAATTTCAGGATTTTAGGAAATGGGAGGAGGAATATAATTATAATTTTTTCTTAAAGATGGGGCGGGGCATACAATTAATATTTGGCAAACAGGTAGAGTGACCGCTCCAAATAACCAAATAAATCTTGAAATCTTTAACTTATAAAAGTGAGATGGAGAAAAGAATGTGAAGGAGGGCTTCAAAATTACCAAAACGTACTTGGGACGACACTTCTGCTCCACTCGCGTTATGACCTCATTTCTTGGACAAATCGCCGCGTTTAGCAAGCAAGTCAACGCCCCTACGTTTCCACTCACACTAACGGCCCACTCAGCTCCATTCTTGCACATCAGTCAAACACACAAATTAGGGTTACCAGATTCAAAAATGAAAAAGGAGGACCATATATTCTGAAATCAATTGAAATGAAGAATAATTTGAAATAAAACAAATTTTAATATATAAACTTCTATTACATTGAAATGATCTCACAGTATAGTGCTGATTCCACCTATATAAGCATAGGTAACATTTTTTAAATGGTCACACGTTGCTACTGCCCGGATTCAAACCCCGACTTCTTCGTCACTGGCAATAAAGTATCTTGCTAGTTTTAAATAACAGTATCCACAATGAGCGCCAGCGAGAAATATATGATAAAGCAGTCACTTAATTAAATTGTGTTGGCAAAGTGAACACCTTTAGTCCATTTAGAGCAACCGGTGTGGTAATATATAAATAAACAGAAGAGTTTCGTCTTCTAGTGTTTCTCTGAATTACACGAGCCACGACACACGATGTGAGTCAATAGTAATTGTTTTCCTTCTGATGACTACATATTATTCGTATTTAGAGATCTCACATCTTGGTTGGTTAGTGTGCAAGTTTATTGATTTCAAAAGCTATTTGACTCTATAATTGCATTTATTTATTTCATTAAGTGTTTTTGTTACCTGTTGACTAACTCAGTAAGGGAGTAAGTATAAATGTTTATTTTATTTTTAAATAGATACAAAATTAAAACACTTTTAATTGTTTAGTATGTTACTCTGATATATTCTATTTTGGATAGAAAAAAAATGTGAAAAAAACCGCCTACGAATTATTTACAAGGGTGCCATGAGATTCTAATCCCTTTCACAAGGGTTCCACGAGTATAGAAAGGTTGAGAATCCCTGATTAAAGGAAATAAAAAAAATATATGTTCAATCTCATCTTACTACTCGTTCGGGCTAGTCACATTTAATTCCACTATTGTGGTAGGAATGAAGAAGTTAGAATTAAGTGGAAACTTACCCGAATTTGCGAAGGAGAGTGGAAAACCATTTAGTAAAATCATCCTCAGAACACCCAGCTGGGATTCGAGCCCAAGCCTTCCCGTCACCGTGAAACTGGACCCAGTGAGCTTGACGTTCATTCCACGTGCTCACCGATACAGGTAACAAGTATGTTATTCTAAATATACGTTATTCAGGTTTCGCTATTGTATATTTATATGCCACAGAAACTTGTAATAAATTAACTTTACACATAAATTATTTGCTATATTTTCATTAATTAATTTGGTGAGTTGTGTAAAGTAAGGCTTATTAATCTTGATTATATAATTAATCTTTATGATAATAGCTTTCAAAACACTAAGTGAAAAAACACGTCAAGTGTTCCCAGCTGGGATTTAAACACGTGCGTTCTGTTTGTTTAGTTTCTTCAAGCACAACTTGTGTCTTTGACCTGTAGGGTCAAGGGTGAATGTAAACTGTGCTATCATTGTCTGAATGATTAATTTCTCTCTCTTTCCCCAACCCACGGCGTTTTCTGCCTCACAGAAGATAATAATTTTTCGTTTATTTAGTGTGTTAAAATAACTCAAGTACCTTCTTTTTTTTTGTTATCGTGCGGCAGATTTTGAGTAGACGAGTAACGTACTCATTTGGAATTCATCCCGTGCCTAATTTATGACGCTCACGATTCTTCTTAACCTGCGCAATATGATTGTGCCATTGATAACTACTATCAATGTACAAGTGCGGATGCGTCAGCAGAAGGAGAGGAGAGCAATGCTAGTAGAGTAAGTGTATGCATGCTCAGTGTTGCCAACTGTACGCTCTGGCTAATTAATATTATAATTCCCACCTCTTATACAATCGTAGGACCCTATGCTGGGATAATACAATTATTAAAATATATTATCCCGGAACTACGGCGAAACCAAGATGACACTATATTGTAGTTGATTTTGTTTTTCTCTCCTAGAATTCTAAGGTAATTTTTCTATTTTTTGGTAAATAATTTTCACAATATTTTCAAAAATATTGTTATATTTCGTACTGTCCCTTACTATTTTTGTTATTGAATTAAATCCACACATATAGCTATTCTTTTGTGTCAAGCGCAAAAAAAAAAACTCGTCTTAAAATATGTATTCTCCCGCCGGGGAAAATAGTTTAAGGATCCTTTTATCTATTTTAAGTCCCAGCAATTCAGCTTAATTGTTTTGTTATTATCACCACGTCTTACTAACTGCTCAGGCTATACTCATATTATGACAACTACTCTAATGGATTAGGTGTCAGACTTCTATGCTGGCGGCCGGGGTTCAATCCTCGGTCCCGGCAAGTATTTATCTGATTACCAAACCCTTCCTTCACCTCTGACAAGACATCTTGTGAATGTGGGGAATGCCAGGCCTCCACCGTGGTTCGGATTCCACGTTAAACTGTAGGCCCTTCATTTTATCTCACAATCACCCTACGATTTCACATTAGCGTAAGTGCGTATAACCCGAACGGGTAGTAAGACGCGGTGCTAATAATAATAATAATAATAATAATAATAATAATAATAATAATCTAATGGATTAGGGATGAGGAAGGAAGCAATTTAGAGCTACATACCCGCATTTGCGTGAAAGGAGAATGGAAAAACATGTAGAGCAGACTACCCTCAGTAGACCTGAATGGGATTCTAATTTTGATCTCCCCGTCATCATCAGGCTAGTCTAAGACGAGAGTGACACCTTAGATCGTCCAACCATTGAAGTGGGTCCCAGTTTACTGAGTTTAGTGAACACCATAATATAGCTGTCATTGGAAGAATATGTCTCTAAGAAAGTGTAGTTACGATATTTGAATTGTACATTATCCTAAACTGTTTCCAGCTCGTGGTTGGGTCAGTTTGGTAAAATTCCTACAGCTTCCTCTATCCTTCCACCACTATTCCTCCTTTTATCGCTTCCATTCTTCTCCTTTCACTTGCACACTTTCTATTATCTACTTCTCCCATATCTTTTTTGAATTGTTCTTACTGATGTTAACACAATAATCAGTGGCGCAGGAAGGGGGGGNACTTTCCTTCTACCCCCCCCCCTCACCCCCAAATAATATAATAAAACTTCTGGATAATGTAAAGATCTTGTTGAGGCAAGATACTAAGTTCACACTAAGTTAACATAATACAAATAAAATGTGCTTGGAGCACACACTGAATACATTTCGAAAACTGTGATACCAGCTGCATCAGCTACTCCAGAAAGAAGGTTCGCATTGCTTGTACGAATAAAAAACAATCTTCGCTCCACGACGAATGTTTTTTTATAGCTAGTAACGGAATATAGGGAAAAGGTGTTTGGGAACATACTTTAATTTTATTTGTTTAGTAATTTTTAGTTGAGCTTCATCAGATAATATTTTTTCTTAATTTGTTTTGTGTGTACTTATTCTAATGTTTGGCATGCCTAAAATAAATGAGAAAAATTCACTATGGGACTGTTAAATATTATATGTTCCTTGTATTTTTTTTATCCCAAAAATGTTATCCCCTATAACACATTATTATATCAAGCTGTTCAAATCGATTAACGTATTTATAAGTATAAAAACACTTTGGAGACGAATGATTTCTTTAAGATCTGCTTCATCTGATGATGGCCAAAAAAAAACCTATTGTAAGGTCATACAACCGTAAATATTCGGATATCTTCGTGGGAAGCCGGAATATGACGTTAACTAGTCAGATCAATTTTAAGGTCAATAATAGTAAAAATGATGCAGTTAATTGTTTATAACTTATTTAATAGAGTTGGCTCAAATTCACCATTTTACGAATCCGAATCTCCAATTTAACTTAGAATCCCAAATCTCAAGTCCGAATCCGAATCTTAGAAAATAATATGAACATAAGAGGAAATACAAATACAATAAAATAATATAAAATAGAAATATTAACTGAGTGTTAACATTCTTTCTTATATTATTATTAGCATCGAGTCTTACTACCCGTTCGGTTTATACGCACTTACACTAATGTGTAATGGTAGGGTGATTGTGAGATGAAATGGAGGACCTATAGTTTAACGTGGGATCCAAACCATGGTGGAGGCCTGACATTCCCCACATTCACAAGTTGGGATTAATACACGTCTTGTCAGAGGTGAAGAAAGGGTTTGGTAATCAGATAAATCTGTGTGGGGACAGAGGATTGAACCCGGACCCTCAGCACAGAAGTCTAACACCTTACCCCTAGACCACCAGATCATCTCTTTCTTATAATCAATTCATTTTAACATTCTTACATTCACTAAAATGTTAAATCACTGGTCCGGGGTCTGGTTGTTAAGTTCATCCTTTAATTATAAATGGCTCTGAACCATATCTACTTTATAGAACTTTGAACACTTATGCCTTTTTTATGTGCTATCTATTATTATTGTTTTGAAATATTTTTTTTTTTTGTTGGAATATGTTTAAATTTTGTTTTAAAGTGACACACCAAAATATGTCTTGGTTGAATCAGATACTCTAATGTGCAATCGAACATTTTTATCTATTAAAGCTATGAACTATAATTTGTCTGTACAAAAATAATAATAAATATGTTAAAACATTAGTCAGGACCGTTATACTTAGTTTATATTAGGGCAATTAACACATATTTTAAGGTTGAATAAAACAAACCAATTAAAAATGCGAAATTGCATTTTGTTTTTGTCATACCCACATTGTTAATGATTTGAATGGTCTGAGTAACCACATGGCCATGTCACAAAAACAATAACTACGATCAAGCCTATATCTTTTTTTTACTAGGTGACGTCAGATATAGACGGCCACAAAAACATAACTATTATCACACCATTCTTCCTTTCACTATGTATATATCAATTGGGAATTATTTTCAGATCTCAATAAATTTCACTGTCATTTTTCAAACGCAAAATTAGTGAACTGAGGGTGATTTCCCACAAGTGATTATGGTTTTTCCATACTTTCTCCACACAAATGCGGGTTGATTTTCCTCCTATCTTCCTTACTCTTCCTTACCCAATTAAATTAAGGTGGGATGGAAGGGGACGCGAGAAAAGGTCGGTGATTTTGTAGTTTTTATAGCAAAACATTTTTTTTTTGTCAAACTAAATAAAATAGTGCTCCAATACAAACAAAGAGTTTAATTTTCTTCACGTGTTGATATCATCAGTTCTTCAATATCTTTCATGAGCATAGCGGCATTATCTAACAAACTTTTTAAACGACGAGAAAAATATTTCATTGAATTCCAGAACGCCCTTGACAGATATTGAAGAAATTTTGGGGACATCATGTTAATAGAATTAAATTCTATGTTTGTAATTGAGTAATATTTGATTTATTTTGGCCAAAAAAAGGTTGCAACAGCAAGAACAATGGCTTTCACTCACGTTCCATTCCATCCCACTTTAAGCCGTTTAATAGCCATTGTGCTCAAGGTGTTTCTGTTTGCTGGCCCTTCTTTGTATGTGTGAGGGTGTGGGGGGTAGAAAGGGGTTATTGACGGGAGGAGGATTCTGAAAGTTTTACTAGCCTATAAAACAATATTAAATAGACAAGCCGAGATAGCTCAACGGTAGTGTGTCCGACTCACGATTATGTGCTACTCAGTAATCTCATATCCGTAAGACTGGTGCTCGAATCCCATCCAAGTGCATTGGGGGTGGTTTTACAATTGTAATTAATACTGTTTAGTTTTCTCTCGCCTTCATTCACGCTAATTTGGACGCATTTTCTGGCATCGCTTCCTTGCTCGTCCCAAGCCAACATGTTTAAGTCGTTATATACCAGATAACTCATGCTAGCACGTACAAATATAAAACCAGGTGTTTCAAGGAAACAAAGCTTTTGATCTAAGACTATTAATGTCGATCCACTTTACTGAGAACACATAGCTTAGGTAATAGAGAGTAAATTACTCTTACTAAGTCAATGGTTTTTTGTATAATTATTTTGGTTTGTTAAAAAGTAAAGAGTGCGCGTTCTAAAAAAAATATGCCTACTTAAATTAATTTACTTTTTTGCTCAATGATTGGCAATAACTATGTTACCGGTGACTTTGGAATGATACTAATATTTTAGGTCCTATTTTATTTATATATAATATAATATAATATTAGCTTAAAATTACGTAGCTACACGAAAAGTCCAGTTATTAAATGATTTATATAATATAGCAAATGATCAAATATACACAATTAACAACAATACATTATAATACTAATAATATAAACAAGAAATAATGACGTAAATTAAGTATAAATAAGCTAACAAAGTTTTAAAAATAGAGAGAATAAGGCGGTCTATTTCTCAACTGCTCATTGACGTCAGGCGAACATAAAAATATGGCGCATGCGTGCGGAATAGGATGCCAGTTTTGAAACCGCTATAAACTAATTAAAAATCACTTTAAGAAAACAAAAACAAAACAAGTTACTTATTAGAAAGCTATTATGACTGAACAATATGATTTTAAAAATATAAAATAATTATTGTCAAGTCTTAGCATTGTAATCATAGCAACAATACAATTACATGGATCAAAAAGAGAATTGCATTTCTCCCATCAACATACTTAATTATTTTCTTGAATTATTTAATCATTGAATAAATCTGTAGTTGTCTTTGTATCAGAAATATAGATCAAAGTATATAAATAAACATTTTGTTTGACTTTCGCAAAGGATTTAAAGGATATACATAATGGTAGCATTGATCCAGCTCTAACCCAGCTGTTTGTCCTCGTTGCATGGGCTACCCTAGCTCGCTGTTGGCATGTTGACAGAAGCAGAGACTTATGAATATATGGAACCCATATGCAATCATGGACGCGGGGCTGTCTGACTGTATAATGACTAGTGAATTCTAGCGACCAGTGATAAAACTTGAGAGCGCTGTTTTGAAGTTTCCATCAGATTGTTTTGCGGGCGATGAAAATCAGGCAATGCGTATTCATTTGAGGATGCTAGATTAGATAAACGAGATAAAATGTTAACATAATAGCTAATCCAAACATTAATTTCTCTCTGCATTTTAATTTGATTGTCGTCCCAACATTTAAAAATGCACTCTAACAATCTGCACATAATTGTTATATTATAACACGATTACTAGACACGTGCTTTATTTAATCACATTTTAAACTATATCTATGCTAGTATACATTAAGCTACTATCACACGACACTTGCTTGTACTAGAAATCAAGTGTGCTAGCTAGCGCCTAGATATCTGTATACTAGCTAGTACAATGGAAACAGGACTAGAGTATTCACACGTTGCTAGTTTGGCACTAGGTTCTAGTGCAAATATTTATCGAACGTCAGAGATTGATTTTAGGTGCAGCAGCTGCATTAATTATTAATAATGATAATAAAAATTATGAGAGGAAGCGTAAGAAATAAGAATATGGACACGGGACTGGTTGGGAAAGACGAAATAATGGTCGCAGGATGCTAAATATGATACATTCGGAGGTTAGGTAGGATACATTCGGGGTGACACTAACGTTTAGTATCTCTTTAAATTTGTATTAATTTATTTACATAGTGGTCAGAGGCCCCTAAGCCCATGGGTGTCCAAGTACAGTATCCTTGATACACAAATGTTCTTTTTTAGGCCTACGCACACTATATATTCTAAAAAAAAAAACCACCCAAGGCTGGCATGTTATCAAATTTATTTAGATTAAAATTGGGTCTGGAACACGGTTTGTCCTTTTTGGATTACATGTTTTAAATTAAATTTATATATATTAAATATATTATCATATTGTGGCAATTTGGTATTATAAAACAAGGATGTTTAGAATAATTTTCTGCCAACCACAAAATCACATCCGATGACCATGTTGGCGTCATTTATACCATTTCTCTACACAACAGTCTCGGCGTGCATTGATTGGTTGAATTACACAGACTAGTGTCGGAACTAGTACGAAAATAGCGCGTGTTCTATCCTCACAACTACAGTAGCCCCGTGGCTTCTTTGGTGCTGACTGACAGCTTTAAAAAGTTACCAGACCAAATTATGTATCCCTACGCTGAATCAGATGATCTGCAAAAACGTGTGTTTAGCAGCTGTCACTTTTGACAGTCAAAATTTAGGTAAATACCTGAGTATTGACTGTCAAAAGTCATCTGTGAGCTGTCAGTCAGCACCAAAGAAGCCATGGGGCTACTATAGTATGGTAGCCAGTACCAAGTGGCAGAACGAGTATACTTTGTCTGATTCACACGACGCTAGATGATGACGCGTTAGCTAGTGCTAGCTAGCACACTGGATTTCAAGTATGAGCTAGTGTCGTGTGATACGGGCTTTACAAAGAAATATTATATAATATAAAGTACAGTAGTATTTCATAAATAAATTATTCCCCATTATATATATTTTATATCCTATCAATTGTTATTACTAGCGTGGCCTTTTAGCCATTCACGACACAGTGCAAAGATGACTTCGAAAGTTTCGGTGGATCATCCAACTAGAGACCAAAGCCTTTCCAACATATTTTTCCCAACAACTAAAACTAAACTTTATATTCTCCAGCATTTTTTTCGTAAGGACTGTGCCAATATATATATTACTTTTTTTTATTTCTCCTTAATATTTTGTCCTTAACAGCACTAGAATATCAACCTTTTTTAATTTAGCACCTTTACCTGTTCAGGCTATACGCATATGTAATAATTACGCTCGTATAGTAGTGATAATGAAGATTGAATTTAGAGGAAGTGTATCCACATTTGCTCGGAGGGAGCGTGAAAACCCATTTGGGAATAACCACCCTCAGAACACCAGACCAGGATTTCAACCCTGATCTCAATGTTATAGGGAGTCTAGTCTATCACGAGAGTGCTGCCTTAAACCATGTGGCCACCAAAGCAGGCTACCTACCTAATTAAATGAATTGTACCACTAAATAATAAAACCTATGTAGTGTAGGTACCTATATTATTATGGCAATAAATGTCAAGAGAGTTATTATTATTATTATTATTATTATTATTATTATTAGCACCGCGTCTTACTACCCGTTCGGGTTATACGCACTTACGCTAATGTGTAATGGTAGGGTGATTGAGAGATGAAATTAAGGACCTGCAGTTTAACGTGGAATCCGAACCACGGTGCAAACCTGGCATTCCTCACATTCACAAGATGTCTTGTCAGAGGTGAAGGAAGGGTTTGGTAATCAGATAAATATGTACCGGGACCGAGGATTGAACCCCGGCCGCCAGCATAGAAATCTGGCACCTTAACCCTAGACCCGTCAAGAGAGTTAAAAATAAGTGTTGAAACATAATATTTGGTGTAATACATATATATATATATATATGACCCATTTAGGGGGGAAACACACCCAGTAAGCCTAAGTCCAACCGGGATTCGAACTCCCTTTCTCCGGCAAACCACACTAGATTAACCTGGCATTAGTCTTGAGTGTCCACCGATGGTAGTTTTGTGGTAACGAATGTATTTTTTTAAGGAACAAAACATTGATAGTATGATCGTAAACTTAATCAATCCGCTCTGAAAGTTCATGTGGGGTTTATTCTTAGATATTTTAGAACCAAGATTCCAAAAGTCTGATGGATAACTTTGTTTTATTATTTATTGATATTTAACCATTTATATTATCAAAATACTTGGTTTGACCGTATACCACAACAAACTTTTAAGGTCCACTTGGCGCCATTTTCTTTGTTTATCTCCAAATACTCCCATTACTTCACCTCTCGCGAAGGAGTAAAAGTCCAAAGCACGTTTTCGAATGTCTCCGGTTGATTTGAGTACGTTTTCGAACGGGTTGGAATATTATCCAGTTAATTCGAAAGAGTTTTAGAACAGGTTAGAGTTGATTTGAACACGTTTTATAACGGTTGGCTGATTTGAGTATATTTTAGAATGGGTTGGAGTATTCTCCGGTTGATTTGAGCACATTTTAGAACGTTTTGGAATATTTTCCCTTTGATTCGAGTACGTTTTAGAAAGATTGGAGGGCTCTCCGATTGATCTAAGCATGTTTTCGAACGGGTTGGAGTATTTTACGGTTGATTCAAGCACGTTTTCGAATGGTTTGGAATATTATACGGTTAATTTGAACACATTTTAGAAAGTTTTGGAGTATTTCTCCTTTGTTTTGAGTACGTTTTTGAACGTATTGGAGTACTCTCTTGTTGGATTGAGCAGGTTTTAAAAAGATTGGAGGGTTCTCCGGTTGATCTAAGCATGTTTTCGAACGGGTTGGAGTATTCTTAGGTTGATCCTAGGACGTTTTCGAACGAGCTGGCGTATTCTCCGGTTGATCGGAGCACGTGTTCGAACGGGGCCTAATCTTTGCACTCGTGCACATAATGCGATGCTTAACATCAATGTATCGATAAAAAATAAATAATAGTTGATATTTGTTTATAATTATTACATCGTAATAATGAATGTAAGTAATTTAGTATAACGTTTTGCTTTTAAAGGCTTTCAACTTATGTAGCAGGAAAATAAGGGTTCCCAATTTATTAAAATAAATCATGTTTCATTTTTTTTTAAAGAGCGAAGTATTCTCGCAATGGTGGCCTGCCAACTTGATCCACTTATAAACCATGCTATTTATAACCTTCGTCTGCTCGAGCGACTGTGACTGCTTTACCTAGCTTCCTGCGGTGTGGTTGCACAACCTGGAGTTTTACCGATGTCCAGCCAAGCCACGGGACACACATGCTCGCCACAACATTACATACATGATCCGTAATAATATATCCTTATAGTCCTTAAAGCCTGGTCTGCATGCTCCTGTAAGCTCAATATTCTTATAGTCCTTAAAGCTTCGTCTACATGCTACTGTAAGCTCCATATCCTTATAGTCCTTAAAGCCTGGTCTACATGCTACTGTAAGCTCCATATCCTTATAGTCCTTAAAGCTTCGTCTACATGCTACTGTAAGCTCAATATCCGTATAGTCCTTAAAGCCTGGTCTACATGTTCCTGTAAGCTCCATATCCTTATAGTCCTTAAAGCCTGGTCTACATGCTCCTGTAAGCTCCATATCGTTATAGTCCTTAAAGCCTCGTCTACATGCTACTGTAAGCTCCATATCGCTATAGTCCTTAAAGCCTGGTCTAAATGCTCCTGTAAGCTCCATATCCTTATAGTCCTTAAAGCCTCGTCTACATGCTCGATTTTAATCCCCCGTCCTGAGAAGCTTTATTTCAAGAATATGTTTCACATAAAAACGTTTCATTTTTTTTCTCCCCAGTATATTGAAGCGGAATATTTTATAAAGATATAGGGCCTAATACTTAGTACAATTTGCTTAAGAAGGAACTTTTATAAAAAACAAACATATATATTATGATTAACGATAATAGCATTTTAGATTGTGTTGTATTATTAGTGTTATTTTATAGTTATTGTTAACATCTATCAAAAGGAACAGCTGCAGTTTATATGGCTTGATGTATGAATACGTGAAAGTAGTTCTAGTAACTTTTCTTTCATCTATTACACAGCCGGAAAAATGGGGAAAAACAGGGAATGTTTGTGTATGAAAAAAAAAAGAGGGAAAACAGTAATTTTCATGAAAAGCCAATACAAATACTAACATATTTGTGAGTTTGGAACACGTAGGAATGGGTGCCCTTATCACTCTGCAATATTTACTTTTTTATTGTTAATTTTTATCAAATAATAAAATTGTGTATTTAGGATTTAGCTGCAATTTGCTATTAAAACTTTGATTCATCAATTCCTGAGTTAACAGTGTAAAAAAATGATCAAATGTGGATTCCTCCCATTTCCTCTACAACAGCTTTCCTTTCATTTTGTTCTGTTCAATAAACTTGTGAAATATATGTTTCTTTCTTGTTTTTAAAGGGCTTATTAGCTACAACTAAATTTTATTTTTTGTTAATTTTTCAGAAGGTTTTTTTTTGTTGTTGCAAAAATTGGTTCCTTAAACTAATATAATTAGCTCAGAAATGTTCATATACTCTAAAATTCCCTCCCACAAGATTAAATTCTTGAAATCTTGTATTGAAGAGGGAAAAGTGCAAAAACCCCGGCATATAGAACTCTAATCTGCCCCCCACCTGGAAAACCCATATGGGTGTCCTTGCACGTAGGCGAAGGAAAGGAGGAAGGCGTTTATGAAGCTTAAACTCCCCCCGAAATTTTCCAAAGTTTTTAATATAAAGCTTAAAAATGGCCTTATATCAAACTTAAAATAGCTTATAAGGGCGTTCACTTTTCAAAAATTTACCAGCAGTAACTAATAGATTTCAGAGGTTTTTAATTTTCAAAAAAAATTCAGGCAAATATCACTGTAAATGGCTTGTATAGGTATCCGATTTTTAAAAGAAATACCTGTAGGGGGCTACTCCAAATAGTATCTTTATGCGTATAATATTTTTTTAATCAAAGGGAAGACCAATTCAATTAGCTTCTAAAAGCATTCATTTTTCAAAAATGTGTTGGGGAAAGACCACTTTCAATAGCTTCTAAGGTCTTCAAATTCTAAAAAATTTGGGGCTGAAGGCCACTTTAAATAGCTTTTGAAGGTATCTAATTTACGAAAAACATTCTAAATAGCTTTTAGGGCATTCGAAATTTCAAAAAAATTCTGGGTGAGAACCACTTCAAATGGATCCTAGAATATCTAAATAATCTGCTGAGCACTTCTTAAAATAGCTTTTAGAAGCATCAAAAAGTTTCCGAAGGAAAATAGCTACAAATAATCTCTAGGAGTATGCAAACTTAAAAAAAAAATCTGGGGTGGTGGGGGATGGGGTCATTATTTTAAATGTCTGTTAGAAGAGTATAATTTTCAAAAAAAATTCCAGATGAGGAATATTACAAATAGTTTCTAGGAGCATCCAATTTTATAACATTAATTGGGGAAGACGAGGGTACAAAATTCCCTGAATATTTGTATTTACTTGCCCCCCCCCC